>WAAF01013768.1:101053-113808 GCA_013400475.1 Tricholaema leucomelas | reverse complement strand
CTGAGCCTCCTCTTCTCCAGGCTGCACACCCCCAGCTCCCTCAGCCTCTCCTCATAGGGTTTGTGTTCCAGGCCCCTCACCAGCTTCGTCGCCCTTCTCTGGACACCTTCCAGCACCTCAACATCTCTCTTGAATTGAGGAGCCCAGAACTGGACACAGCACTCAAGGTGTGGCCTGACCAGTGTTGAGTACAGGGGCAGAATAACCTCCCTTGTCCTACTGGCCACACTGTTCCTGATCCAGGCCAGGATGCCATTGGCTCTCTTGGCCACCTGGGCACACTGCTGGCTCATCTTCAGGCTACTATCCACCAGTACCCCCAGGTCTCTTTCTTCCTGGCTGCTCTCTAGCCACTTTGTCCCCAGCCTGTAGTGCTGCTTGGGGTTGTTGTGGCCAAAGTGCAGAACCCTGCACTTGGCCTTGTTAAATTTCATGCCATTGGCCTCTGCCCACCCATCCAGCCTGTCCAGGTCCCTCTGCAGGGCTCTCCTGTTCAAGGGCACGCTATTCAAGGGCACACTATTCAAGTAGTGTGACTTGAAAAGTTGTCTTCTAGTCTTCAGTTTTCAAATATGTTGGGTATTTCCCCCCCATCTACCTTCCACTGTAGCTCTGCACACAAAACTGCAGTGAGAAAATGAACGGTGTTGAATTGCAGGAGCTTTTCCTCTTTCTCCTTGTCTTCCTTGAGAGGCCAACTTAATGCTCCATTTCAGTAGACTTGATAAATGGAATTGTTCCAAGTCCTGTGCACGAAAACAAGGCAAGGATAGACTAGAGAGCTGAAAACCTGCCAAAACAAACTTGAGTGGAATAACTTGTTTCGTCCAGCACTGCACTTTCTAACACCGTGGGGCTTTTGAAAAGTATTTCCTTTTTCAGATGTGGCCCATTGGGTGTCACGAGAGGCAAGCCTCTGGGTAATGAATGAGGTCCATGTGCTGCAGCAATTAGGTGGGATTTCAGCCAACTTGATAAGGAAGATGAGCTAGGCCCAGGCATATCATTTGGCAGCATAAAAGCTTGTAGTAGTTACAGTAAAAAATGCTTTTATGTACATAGGTGGCAACAAGCACTTACGGAGTCTTAAGAAGACAAGATGTTGCCATTTAAGCTTTCCTGGAGCCCACAAGCCCAATGGAAGGGAATTTAGGATGCCTCCCCTCTCCCTGTGTGGAAAAATTAGGCAGAGTGAAAAAGGTAAAACAGAGAGAGAGCAGCCTTGCAGTGATTTGGAAATGAAAAAGTAATTCTAACAAAAAAGAAAAGGTATTTAAGGGAAAGGAATGTTACACAGATGGAAGGGAATAGATACAGATATAGATATATATATGGAGATCACAGAACCATAGAATCAACCAGGTTGGAAGAGACCTCCAAGATCATCCAGTCCAACCCAGCACCCAGCCCTAGCCAGTCAACTAGACCATGGCACTAAGTGCCTCATCCAGGCTTTGCTTGAACACCTCCAGCGACGGTGACTCCTCCACCTCCCTGGGCAGCCCATTCCAATGCCAATCACTCTCTCTGTGAAGAATATGTATATATAGACAAAAGCAGATTGGATGGCAATGAGTTATCTGGATTGAAATGGATTCTCATTGGATACAGGCCCCAACACACATCTGGCCATGCGGAGCAGGCTCAAGTCACATGCTTAACAGGAGCAGCAGCAGCAGGAGGTGTTGCGGAGGTGAAGACAGGAGCAAGAGAGCGAGCAGGAGGTTGACTGCCTCTTAAATAGGGTTGTGGAGAGGAAATGGGAGTGGAATAAACTTTGACCTGGGAATTCCTCCTCCCAGGAGGGTTCAGGTTTCCCTGGCCACCTGGGATCAAGTTTGCGGTCTATGTCCCCACCTCAGATGGGCTTAACCCAGTGCAGACATTGATGTAAATTAAGTTCCCTCAAAGTTGTTTCAGGTTGGCATTTCAGTTGTCTTCTTTCAGTTTGGAAGGCACTAAATCAGAATATGCCAGCTTCTCTAGATCATATTTTAAGTGTTTTGCATTTTAAGCTGTATGTTTACTTTTAAGAAGCATTTTGGTAGTTGGTTTTGAGAGGTTAAGTGTACTGTATTAAAAGTATCACTGAAGTCCAAGGGAAAACAAGAATGGACAGAAGTCCAGAAATCCTGAGCTACTAGGGAGATCACTACAAAAAACCCTGTATATTCTGTATTTCCACCCTCTTTCCACCCCTCTACCTTATCCCAGACTTTGCCTTATGTTCGAAGTGATTTGCTACCTGAACCTCTGTGTCTATCAAAAGTCATACGAGTTCTTACGACCATCAGATGCTAGTGTGTGTGAATGCATTCTTCTACTTTGCTCCATGTTTGGTCACAACAGCATAAGCTTCACATTGAGTTAGCTGTGATTTCCATAAATCTATGACTTCATTTGCTGTGACCTCCAGGTAAGGCAAACTACAAACTTATTCACTTTCTCTTACTACTGAATTCAGACAAAATAGTGACTAACTACCTGTAGGGAGGTTGTAGCCAGGTGGGGGTTGGTTTCTTCTCCCAGACAACCAGCAACAGAACAAGGGGACACAGTCTCAAGTTGTGCTGGGGGAAGTATAGGCTGGATGTTAGGAGGAAGTTGTTGGCAGAGAGAGTGATTGGCATTGGAATGGGCTGCCCAGGGAGGTGGTGGAGTCACCATCCCTGGAGGTGTTCAAGAAAAGCCTGGCTGAGGCACTTAGTGCCAGGTCTAGTGGACTGGATAGGGCTGGGTGCTAGGTTGGACTGGATGATCTTGGAGGTCTCTTCCAACCTGGTTGATTCTATTCTATTCTAATAACCATAGCAGATATTTTTAATTTTGAAGGCTTTTTTTCCAAAAAACATTTTATTAAACAATTTGTCCTTCCTTCCAGGTGATAAAGGGCAGCAATGTAGCTGAGATCTGACCATAACAGTAGGATTTTAATCTAACCATCAGTTCCTCTTGACCAGAAAAACATCCAAGTAGCACTTTCTTCAGATCTTTCAGCTACTAGAATCATAGAATCAGCCAGGTTGGAAGAGGCCTCCAAGATCATCCAGTCCAATCTGGCACCCAGCCCTAGCCAGTCAACTAGACCATGGCACTAAGTGCCTCATCCAGGCTTTTCTTCAACACCTCCAGGGACGGTGACTCCACCACCTCCCTGGGCAGCCCATTCCAATGCCAATCACTCTCTCTGGCAAGAACTTCCTCCTAACATCCAGCCTATACTTCCCCCATCAGTATATATACTGTTATATATATTGTGATGTCTGCCACACTTTGAGCAATTTGGAGTATAACCAGCCAGATTCTGTGTGCAAATCCAGGGTAGAAACACTGACTTAAGAGTGTTACTCCAGATATTTATTCATCTTACTCTGAGCTTGTAATCTGACCTGGTTTTGATGAGCGAGCAACCTGTGTTTGCATTGGTTTGCCATTGATATAGGTGGGCTGTGGAACTGAAAGCTATAGCAAGTTTATTCTCCTGCTGTTGACAAGCTCTCAAGGCATTCACTTGTAGTTAGCTATGTAAAGGTAACAGCTGTGAGGACCTCTTTGCCTACCAATGAACAGGAGATGGTCGTCGTTGCTTTAACTGTCATTAATAGAAGTGTTAGTTGTATGAAAATATATTGAAAAAGAGACTGCAAGCAGTCTTTGTAGTCTTCACTATTTGCAAAGTCTCTTTGCAGAGCTCTTCCCCAGAGGCTCCTTTTTTTGGGTGAAAGGAGACTCTCCTCTTTGGTACCTTGTTCTTCTGGGCCTGGGAGAGTGAGTAGCAGCTTCTTCAGACAAAGGAGGGTTTTGCGTGGCTCCTCTCCTTCCCTCTTGTTATGTACAGGTATTTTCCTAATGTCCAGCACCAGCTCCTACCACATACACTTCTGTCTCCTCATCCTGCACCCTAGAGTTCAGGATCACAGTATCACCAAGGTTGGAAGAGACCTCACAGATCATCAAGTCCAACCCTTTACCACAGAGCTCAAGGCTAGACCATGGCACCAAGTGCCATGTCCAACCTTGCCTTGAACAGCCCCAGATGTTGAGATACTTTAGAGCACCTTGTGCAGGTAGTCTGTGTGTTAAGACCTTATGACCTTAAAAATTGGCTTCCTTTCAAAATTCTCTGCTCTGTTATTCAGGAGATAAGCTTCACTACAAGGGATGAAGTCAAGAATGATGTAATCATCATGGAGCCACTAATCAGTATAGTCACTGTGCTTTTCCAGGTGGAAAATACTAACAACAGTTGTGCTGACATCTGCATGGCATATGTACAATAAATTATGCACAAAATCAAACATCTTCTAAGGGCATGCTTATTTAGGGCATGCTTCCAGATATACAAAAAACCAAATCCCCTTGATAAGTAGGTAGTTGCATCAATTCTACTGATTGTTTGCAGATTTCTGTTGAGAGAAAAGACTGGAGCAATGCCAGTTCACAAACCAGTTTGTTGTCTTGAGCCACCCAATTAATGAGAGAATGATTTTCTTGGGAAGTCTTTCTCTGTGTATGTGTACATCATGATCTCTAGCTTGTTCATTTGACCTGTATGATTCAGATGCTAAGCTTATGTGACTCAGATGTTAAGCTTAAAGGTCAGTAACTTTTCAGTGCTGACTTTTCCTTTGCTGAGGTGAATGTAGGAATTAAATCCAAGAGTGAGCTGTTGTGGCTGTTTGAGCTAGTTGCCTTTAAGAGCACCACAGACAGACCTCCAGAAACTAGAAAGGTCCAGGAGGTGTTCTGAAAAGTGTAATCTTTGTATTTTGTACCTGTAAGTCCTGCATCCATACAAATTTGGCTGAGAAATCAGTTTCCTTGCTCTTTCCCATTCTCTCTCCTCCCAGGAAGGATAAGCAGGTTCTTATCTCCTGCGGAGGAGATAAGGCCTGGTTGACCTTGGTGATGCTGCCAGTTAGGCCTGGAACTGCCTAACTGGGGACTGGAGTTGCCTGCCTGAATTTTGTGCTGTGTCACAAATGGAGTGGTATAGGTGTAGAGAGGCATGGGGTGGCAGGAAGGACATTTGAGCCTGGGATTTTGGGGGTTATGTGAAGTTCTGGCTTAATGAGCTTCTGTGTAAGCCCAAACTATGAATTTCTTTGTCCTTTATATGAATAGAATAGAATAGAATCAACCAGGTTGGAAGAGACCTCCAACATCATCCAGTCCAACCTAGCACCCAGCCCTATCCTGTCAACTAGACCATGGCACCAAGTGCCTCATCCAGGCTTTAGATTAACACTGGGGGGGGAGCTTAAATAGGGGTCCTGGAGTTGCTTTGCTGTAATAGCCACTCTAGAACTGTAGTCTGTGAATTGCCTTTCCATTTAAACTTTCCAATTCTACAATCCTTTTGCCCCTTGTTGAAGAGGTAGAAGAGCTATCTCTCCTACTTACAACCATGACAGCCATGCTAAAATTTCTTTTGAACATCAAATTTTGAAACAGTAGGTTGTCACTTTTAAAGGGCCAGTTTAGATCAAAAAGAGGCTGGTTTTGATGCTCTGATAAATCAGATTGTCCATGTAATCTACCTGTATCTCTGTCAAGTTGTCTAGATTTTACATCCATTGGAAAAAGTATTAGAGCATTTAAATTTCATTCCTAAACAATAGGAGTTGCTTTGCTTTTTTAACTGGATATAGGTTTCCTGTAAGGATTTGTGTGCTGAACACTCCTATAAACAATGTGAGCTAGAATCCTTACTACCTGAAAATTGAGGAGTTTCCAGTGTGCGTAGTTTATCCATGCAACATAGAATCTTCTTAGGAGCTACCAGCAATAGAACAAGGGGACACAGTCTCAAGTTGTGCCAGGGGAAGTATAGGCTGGATGTTAGGAGGAAGTTCTTGCCAGAGAGAGCATTGGAATGGGCTGCCCAGGGAGGTGGTGGAGTCGTTGTCCCTGGAGGTGTTCAACAAAAGCCTGGCTGGGGCACTTAGTGCCATGGTCTGGTTGACTGGCTAGGGCTGGGTGCTAGGTTGGACTGGATGATCTTGGAGGTCTCTTCCAACCTGGTTGATTCTATGATTCTATGGCCTACACAGGCTTGTGGAAGGGCTGAGACAGTCCTTTCAGTTTTCTGTTTCTGCAGCAGGGCGATCCAGCTCTGAGCTGCAGAGTGGAATAATACAACCAGACCTGGCAAAAATGGAATTTGGTGTTTCAGTTTGCAGTTGTAAATAGAGGCTGATTCAGTTTAATACCTTAGGTGCCAGGAGGGTGCATGGAATTGAATAGTATATCTGAAAGTGGAAAATTTGTTATTTATTTGTAAGATTACTTTTGATTGTTCCAGAACATGTCTGTTGATAGGTGGTCTACTTGTAAAATTGAACTGTGGTGCTGCTTTGTTCCATGTGAACATAAGGAAAAGGTTTTTCACTGTGAGGGTGAGAAAACACTGAAACGTGCTACACAGAGAGGTTGTGGAGTCTCCTCCTCTGGAGACAGTCAAAACCACCTGGACACATTCCTATGTGATGTACTCTAGGTGATCCTGCTCTGGTAGAGGGGTTGGACTGGATGATCTTTTGAGTTCCCTTCTGTCCCCTAACATTCTGTGACTCTGTGATTCATCCTCTTACACTGGAAGAAGACCCCACTGTAAGAGTCAAGACTGTTAAACTGTGATTCCAAGCACCTCCAGTCTCATCTGGGCCTTATTTTATGAGCTGGCATATGTATGGGCCACATTGTGATAACTTAAAGAGCCTTTGAGCTGCTGCTGTTCTTATGTGGCTTTGGTTTGTTTCATGTTATTTGAGGTGGGAATGAGGGTCTTGACCTAAATGCTATATTAATATTTCATTTGTCTTCTTGTTAGATGTTTTCATGAGGTTGTAAGGATACTGAAAGACAAGAAGCTTAAAGAGGAGTCCTGAAGTTGTTTAGCTGAACTTAGAATCTCTTTCTTGGAGCAAAACAGAGAAAGAAAGAATAGTGGAAAAAAGGCAGCAACTGAAGCAGGGGGGGCAGGGAAACTGGATGAGTTTTACAACCATAAATGGTAAAAGTAACCTTACTCTGCTGCCAGTAAGCAGAACGATGGAATAAGGTTTTGATTTACAGGAACAGCTCAGCATGAGCCTTGTAGAGTGCTTCATGCCTGCTATAAAATTGTGATTAGCTATAAAATGGGAGAGATTTAACAAGAGAATGTAAGCATCAGCAACAGTTCTGTTTCACGTGGAATATGTATGTCTGCTTTTAGAGTTCTGGGAACACAAGCTAGTTTGGAGAACATGAAGTTTTCCGAGCGAGAATGTGGATTATTTTGGTTTACTACTTGAGCATGTTAAATTTTGATTCTTTGCCCATTCATTGTGAGGTCTCTAAAATTAAGCAAAGTTTATCCTTGTAATTATTTCTTCAGGTAATTCTCCCAGGAGTTAGGTTTACATTAAGTTGCCTGAAGATGTAGAGGTAGATGATGTGAAATGCTTTCCCTTAATTTCGGTATCCTGTCTTGGTGTTATATAGCCTGTATAGTCACCCCCTACCTGCATATTCCAGCTTTATTCAAGAAGATAATTTGCAAGCTTTAAGTTCATGTCATCAGTTGACCAGTAAAACTTTGCAGTTGTGGACTGCAAAACCCTCCCACCACTTTGCTATTCCCTAACCTCCAGACCTGAAGTGACAGAAGCTTGATGTTTGCATCTTCATCGTAAAAGGGAGCTCATGAGCAAATAACTTAGCACCAAATGGGCCAATAAATGTCTAGGGAGTGGCAGAGAGGGGATGGTATCAATTTTCAATGCCTAGTATCCTTCCTTCAGAGGATTCCACTGGAGGGGAGTATAAGAGAAGAAATGAGATGGTCTTTCTGAGAATCAAAGAATTCTCTGTCCCTGTTAAAATCTAAAGCCAAATGTTTCCTTTAAAGGACTTGCTCTTAGTCAAAAACAGAAGGTAGGACTCAGTTGCATAGCACTGTATGAATTTAGCTGAATGCTGAGGTTATCACTCTTACTCAAGTGAAATCAAGCCTTCTTAATTTGTGTAAATGGTATCTCTGCAGTTACTTGGTACTTCAGATAGCTCAGAAACAACTGGTTCAAGAGGAAACGCATCCCTCAAAACGTGCAGGAAGCAGGATTAAATTCTTAATGCAAATTATTTCCTTTAAATTGGGAAGAAACTCAAAGATTGTGGGACACAATTTTTATTTCCTGTAAACCTGTGGGCATCTGTTGTGGGGCACTCCAAATCTCTTCTTCCCCCGCCTCCATCTGCGGGGGTTTGAATGGGGGAAGAAGAAGACACAAAACTGTTTCCCCTCCGCCCTTGTGGGCTTGAAGGGGGAAGAGCAAAAGGTGCCCTTCTCCACACGTGTACTGACTCATGGGAAAGCCCATGCTGCAGTTAGTTGGTGATTGGCTGGATTCTTCATGCCCAGTGTGTATATGGCATGGACACATGGTCTAGAAAAGATTGTAAACAGAGTGAGGAAAAAGCATGTAGGTCCTGCTTTCCACAGCTCCCACTTTCACACTGTTCTGTGCAGTTCTGCTCTTGCACAGTTTGTTCTGTTCCCCCAGAAGTCTGCAAGTTCAACAAGTCTTTAGGTCCATTCAAGAGAGAGAGAACTGCCAGTGGCACCTGAACCTGGTGTCTCTTGGATCACCGTGTCTTGACTAAATGCTCGCTACCCTGAGCTGGGGGACACGCAGCAGTTTGGCTTTTTCCCCTGCACTGCTAAGTCAGCGCCTCTCCACCGTCTTTGCCTCACGGAACCTGTGTCTACAGATGCCTTGACTTTGGCAGGTTTTACTCACATTGGACTTTGCTGTGTGAATCTGCAACTGAGATATAGCTTGCAGTTTCAGAGGCTACCACAGAAAAATTCAGCAGGGATCATGGCTAAATTCCTATNTTCTCCAGGCTAAACAACCCCCGCTCCCTCAGCCTCTCCTCATAGGGTTTGTGTCATCTTTTCAAGCCTAAAACATGACCTATCCTATTCCTTGATGTTAGTGGTAAGTCAGACTTGTCCTAGTCTTTGTATCTTTGTCATCGTAGGCCACCAAATGAGCCAGGCGTGATTTGCCCTGAAAAGGCTGAATTGGTTTAATTGGTTTTCCTGGCACACTGGCATACCTTTGATGATGCTGTTTGTGAATGCCCATTGCCAGAAATAACATTCATGGCAAATTACTCTTTATAGTTGACCAAAAAATGTCCCTCCAGCATGTTACCATATTTAAGCCATTTGTTCACACTCTGCTGTTATAGAATCATAGAATGGTTTAGGTTGGAAGGGACCTCAAAAGATCATCTAGTTCCAACCCCCTGCCATAGGCAGGAACACCTCCCACTAGAACAGCTCTATTTGTTGTTTTAAATCCCTTCACATTGTTTAAAATCTTCTGCTTGTTCTATATTTCCATTTTCTCTTTAGAAAAGAGATCTGTAGCTCAATAGTGGAAAGTTGGTTCTGGCAAATGTAAAAAAAAAAAGAAGTTTTACAGTAATTTTGCAGCTGTTTGTTTCCT
Source organism: Tricholaema leucomelas (assembly GCA_013400475.1). Taxonomy (NCBI): domain Eukaryota; kingdom Metazoa; phylum Chordata; class Aves; order Piciformes; family Lybiidae; genus Tricholaema lacrymosa; species Tricholaema leucomelas. Next base: position 104,305 of record WAAF01013768.1, on the reverse strand, counting down.
GTATCTAAACTGCTTACTCAGACGTGAGTTAGCTATAGCTCTCCCACTAGTCAGCTACTGTTCCTTTTATTATATACAAAAAGTTCTTCTGGGTAGTAGCAAGCACTTCTCATGGGAAGAAGAGAGTTGTTCTTTGCTGTCCAAGACAAATGCAGTTTTCAAGTCTGAAGACACAGGTTTTTGTCTGAATTCACAAGTTTCTTGTCTGGTGGCAGTATTCAGCTGGCATCTGTGTTGAGCAGCAGGTTCTGTGCTGCGTGAGTGGCCAGTATCTGCTCTCAAGATGCTATGAATTACATGGAGTTACTAGGTTTTCATTCAAATATTTGTGCTCAGTTTTGATGGGAACTCAGTGTTGGTTTGGGGTGGTTTGGTTGGTTTTCTTCTGGAAAATGAGCATCTGTTACAGATAAGCTGAATCGCAATGGAATTCTGGTTTTAAAGGGAATTAAGATTCCTCTGTACTTTCCTGGGGATACCTGTTGCAAATATGTATGCTTGTAAGGCAAATACTAACAACTACAAGCAGCTGTCTCTTTTTTTCCCCTATGTCTGCCCATCTTGGGTAGTCTGGTGATTTTTTGTGTTCTCACCTGTGTGCACATTTAGAAGTTCTGGCTGCTATGCCTATTCCAGCCTTATTCCCTCCGAGTTTACCCATAGGTTGTCATCATAGAATCATAGAATCAACCAGCTTGGAAGAGACCTCCAAGATCATCCAGTCCAACCTTTCACCCAGTCCCATCCAATCAACTAGACCATAGTATCATAGAATCAACCAGGTTGGAAGAGACCTCCAAGATCAAATCATATTGGTCAGCTGCTGAGACTAAGTAATTTAGCAGTTCAGGACTGAAAGGAATTAAGCAGAACAAAGGCAAGCAAATCTCCCCTGCACAAAAGTCAGACTTGCATCTCTTTCCAGAAGACAGACATCTTATTTTTTTACATAGTACATCAAATGGCAAATATGCTTGGGTTCTTTTGCTTGCCTTGGAACAACTGTAGTCTTGGAAGGGGTGGAAGAGCAGTGGGAGACAAGGGAATTACCCAGAACTCCGTGGGACTCTCTTTTGCATTTCATCTAGGAACTGGAAATCAGAGGTTGTAGCCAGGTGGGGTTGGTCTCTTCTCCCAGGCAACCAGCAACAGAACAAGGGGACACAGCCTTAAGTTGTGCTGGGGGAAGTATAGGCTGGATGTTAGGAGGAAGTTCTTGCCAGAGAGAGTGATTGGCACTGGAATGGGCTGCCCAGGGAAGTGGTGGAGTCACCATCCCTGGAGGTGTTCAAGAAAAGACTGGATGAGGCACTTAGTGCCATGGTCTAGATGGTTGGATAAGGGTGGGTGCTAGGTTGGGCTGGATGATCTTGGAGGTCTCTTCCAACCTGGTTGATTCTATGATTCTAAGAGAAACTTCCATTGCAAGGCAAGGCTGTTAAGGAATAGTGCTATGACATGGCAATAAAGCTACCTGTAGCATATTTAAAGTAAGAATTTGTTTCTTAAGAGTTTAGTTTGGCTTGATTTGCAGTTGGCTTATTTGTTTTTTTGTTCTTGGTTTTGCTGTGAATTTTTAGGTTGGTGTTTTGGGGGGGTTGTGTTGTTTGGGAGTTTGTTTTTTAGTTTTGCTTTTTGGGTTTGGTTTTGTTTCATTTTTTTAGATTAATAGGAGACATAATCCTATGTTGTTAGGATATACAGAGATAGGTACTCCATGGTGATTAACCCTAACCAAAACCATTAATAAAAAAGCTTTTGTATCCTGAGGCAGACTTTGCTTGTTTGAAACATAACAGCTGTCTGGAAATGTGCAGCTCGTTGCATTCTGAAGTGAGGGAAGGACATTTTTGCTTCACTGTGTGCCAGACCCTTTGTGTGGTTTTCAGTCTCTCTCTAATCGAGATCCCTCTCCCTTCCGTGTGATGGAAGTAATGATTTTTGAATGTCTTCATGATTAGAGTGACCAGCTGTGAAATAAAGGCATCTTGTCACCTTATGGAATAGCTCAATGTTATTTCAGAGCTGCAGCTATGCAGTGTTGAGATTGAATGCGGTTGTGGAAAGAAAACCCAGATTTTGCTGCTCGCACTTGCACTTGGAAGTGCAATTCAAGTCCTTTTGCAGAATAAAATCTGGAGCCTGGCTTTCAGAACTCTGATTCCAGAGGTGGTGTTGGGGTTCTAGGAACCAGCCAGTGTGGATGTGCTCACTGTAATGCTGGGCAGGGTCAGCTGTTTGAATGTCTATGAGTTCATAGTTCATAGACAGGCTGGAGAGGTGGGCCCAGGCCAACCTCATGACGTTTAACAAGGCCAAGTGTAAGGTCCTACACCTGGGTCGGTGCAATCCCAGGCACAGATACAGGCTGGGTGGTGAATGGCTGAGAGCAGCCCTGAGGAGAAGGACCTGGGGGTCTGGGTCGACGAGAAGCTCAACATGAGCCTGCAGTGTGCACATGCAGCCCAGACAGCAACCCTGTGCTGGGCTGCAGCAAGAGCAGTGTGGCCAGCAGGGCAAGGGAGGGGATTCTGCCCCNAGACACTGGCACAGGTTGCCCAGGGAGGTTGTGGATGCTTCCTCCCTGGAGGTGTTTAAGGCCAGGCTGGATGAGGCCTTGAGCAGCCTGCTCTAGTGGGAGGTGTCCCTGCCTATGGCAGGGGGTTGGAGCTGGATGATCCTTGAGGGCCCTTCCAACCTAAACCATTCTATGATTCTATGATTCTATGTATGGTAAGTAGAGCACCTTAAAAAACGAAACATGCTGATTCCTTGAGCCAAGGGACAAAGTGTGTTTATATTTGCAGTATCTCAAGACTTAAAATAAACCTGAGTTGCTGCTGTGAGATTTTCTGGCTGCAGATATCAAACTCTTTCTGAAGTGTTTCAGTTGTTCAGACATCTTTCTGAGAGATCAGTGACAGCTGAAATATTCCAAAAGGGAGCCATGCAAATAAGGACAACGGAAATTCCATGGTCCTTGGTCTGAGCCTTCTTTGCTTGTTACAGAGATTTTATCTTGTGGGACCAAGACTTCGATATTCAGTAATTGGCAGAATGAAGTACTACAAGTCCAGTGCCCCACGTGTTGAGTAGTGTTTTCCTTGGTCTTGACCTTGTTGTTCATAAAAGTAGACAGAAGGCATATTTTTTAATACATCTTGAAGCCTTTGGATGGCACAGAGTGTAATGCAGTGTAAAGGGTGAAATAGAATAGAATAGAATCAATCAGGTTGGAAGAGACCTCCAAGA
>WAAF01013768.1:86529-100962 GCA_013400475.1 Tricholaema leucomelas | reverse complement strand
TACACTTGGCCTTGTTAAACGTCATGAGGTTGGCCTGGGCCCACCTCTCCAGCCTGTCCAGGTCCCTCTGGATGGCATCCCTGCCCTCCAGCAAGTCAACTGTGCCACACAGCTTGGTGTCATCTGCAAACTTGCTGAGGGTGCACTCAATTCCTCTGTCCATATCACTGACAAAGATGTTAAAGAGCACTGGTCCCAGAGCTGACCCCTGAGGAACACCACTTGGCACCAGTTCATCTTTGAACATGTCATCTTAGAGTAATGTTTTCCTGTAAAAGTCAAATAGTATTTTCCAAAATTATAGAATAACTCAGGTTGGAAGACAACTTAAGTTGCAAAAGTGCAAATGCTTGCTCAGAGCAAGAACAGTTATGTCATACTGCGTTTCCTTCATCTTCATCCAGCTGGGTTTTGTGAACCTCCAGTGACAGTGGCTGCACAAACTCTGAGCATCCTGTTTTACTGCTTGGCTCACCTTAGGGTAAAAAACACTTTCCCTTTTATAGTGTCTGAACAACTCGTTTCAACTTGTGCTCATTGCCTTTTGTCCTCCCACCATTCACCACAGTGAATGGCTTTGCTGTATGTAATAGCAAACTATTTTTAGCCCTCTCCTCACCGCTATTTCCCCGAGCTATCTGTTCTCCAGGCTGATACCTAGGTTCCTTAGTTTGTCTCCACAGAGTAAGTAGTCCAGTACTCTGATCACTCTGGGAGCCTTTGCTGGACTTGCTCCAGTTTTTCCATGTCTAGTGAATACCAGGGAATCCAAAACTGGAGGCATCAGAAGTGTGGTCTCTTGAATTTTGAGTAGAATGATCTTAACTGGGCAATCTCCAGCCTGTATTATTGTGTGGTGTTAGTCTTACTCAATGCAAGACTTTCCATTTGTCCTTGACAGGTATCATGAAGTTTGCATTCCCCTAGTCTAGGTCCCTAAGGATGTCAGCCCTGCCCCCAAATGTTTTCCCCATTTCAGTGTGATCTGTGGACTTGGTGAGCTCCATTGTGTCCTTCAGACCATTGATAAATGTTAAAACAGGAGACAGCCTAGAACTGACACCTCTGGTGCTTGCTTGGTACTAGCCTTAATAGAGAACAACCAAGTAATCACTACCCTCCAGGACCTATCATCCAAACACTTTTTTTTGCCCATCTGGTTGTTCAGTCATCTGGACCTTGATGTGCCAACTTAGTTGTGAGAATTAAAAGGCTTTAAAAAAAACAATATCACTGAATCACTGAAGGCAGTCAGATGGGTCAGACATGATTTCCTCTTGGGAAAGCTGTACTGACTGCTCCAAATTATTTTTTTATGCATGCCCAGAAATAGACTCCAGGAGGGAGACTCATTTGAACTGAGTTACTTTTCAGATGGGAGAGGTAACTTAAATAGGATTCAGATGGGTGCAGTTCAAGAAGTCGTTGATTTCAGGATGATCATTCTGCTGCAGTCTCTCATACCAAAGACTTTGCCACATGAAGAATTTCATATGCATTGACAGATTTGAAAACTCCATGAATTTCATTGCTTCCTGTAGCTAATACAGATTAGCAGCACAGGAGGATTGAATACTGAGCAGGCAAATTCTTTTGACACAAAGCATCATTGCAATACCTGCAGACTGCAGGCTGATTGAGGCATTCAGTGGAGTGTCGCATTTGAAGATGCTTTGGCTGGTATGTGTTAAGTGTTTGGCAGAGATGTTCCTACTGCCTTTCAGAAGGCATGAAAAATTTCCTCAGCAGTCACTCTATTGCTTTTACTTACAGGCAGTGCTTGGAATTGTCAGCTATGTTCACCTCTTCTGGGTCTAGTCCTAGTGCTTGCTTGCATGGAGGCTGCTTCTCTGCAATGGCTTACCTCAGCTCCTGCCAAATCCTCTTTCAATGCATCCCGCTGGCTTTGATCCAGTAGCACTAGAAAGGGGCACTATTCATCCTCCTCCTCTGTTGATACCTTTGAGTTTTAAATGCAAGTCCTGGAAACAATGGATTTCTGGCTGTTCTGAGGTTCCTTCATTGCAGCCCCTCTCTCCAGGTGCCCTACATCAACTGCGTGCCCTAGTGGGGATGTCATTCCCATTCAGCTGTGGCATCTGGAAGCCCTCCAAACAAGGGTGTTCCACAAAGCTGATGCCCCTACAACACGCACTGGCTTTTTTTGCCTCTTCTACATCTACTCAATACTCTAAGGCTGATGCTTGTTTTTACTGTGGTGCTTGTGTGCCCAAAGTAGAACTTACTATTTACAGCAGAGATGAGCAATTTACTTAATTTGACTCCTCTACAGATCCTCTAATGTCTGTTTTTAGTTTTGGTGGTAGTGTTGTTTTTGTTGTTGATTTAGTTGGGGCAATTAACAAGGCAGGAATTACAAATTAGGTAGTTATTTTTATATATAAATTAGTTAAATTTGGCTTCTAATTTGGTGGGGAGAATCTTTACAAGGATGCTTATCAGCAATTCATTCATCTTCGTCAGTGATATGGACAGAGGAATTGAGTGCACCCTCAGCAAGTTTGCAGATGACACCAAGCTGTGTGGCACAGTTGACTTGCTGGAGGGCAGGGATGCCATCCAGAGGGACCTGGACAGGCTGCAGAGGTGGGCCCAGGCCAACCTCATGACGTTTAACAAGGCCAAGTGTAAGGTCCTGCACCTGGGTCGGTGCAATCCCAGGCACAGATACAGGCTGGGTGGTGAATGGCTGAGAGCAGCCCTGAGGAGAAGGACCTGGGGGTCTGGGTTGACGAAAAGCTCAACATGAGCCTGCAGTGTGCACATGCAGCCCAGACAGCAACCCTGTGCTGGGCTGCAGCAAGAGCAGTGTGGGCAGCAGGGCAAGGGAGGGGATTCTCCCCCTTTACTCTGCTCTCCTCAGACCCCACCTGGAGTACTGTGTGCAGTTCTGGAGCCCCCAGCACAAGAAGGACATGGAACTGCTGGAGCCAGTCCAGAGGAGAGCCACGAAGATGCTCAGAGGGCTGCAGCAGCTCTGCTATGAGGACAGCTGAGAGAGTTTGGGGCTCTGCAGCCTGCATAAGAGGGGGCTTTGAGGAGACCTTAGAGTGGCTTTGCAGTATCTGAAGGGAGCCTACAGGAAGGCTGGGGAGGGACTATTGACAAGGCCTGGTAATGTCAGGACGAGGGGGAATGGGTTTGAACTGGCAGAGGGGAGATTTAGACTGGATGTTAGGAGGAAGTTCTTTACAGTGAGGGTGGTAAGACACTGGCACAGGTTGCCCAGGGAGGTTGTGGATGCTTCCTCCCTGGAGGTGTTTAAGGCCAGGCTGGATGAGTCCTTGAGCAGCCTGCTCTAGTGGGAGGGGTCCCTGCCTATGGCAGGGGGTTGGAGCTGGATGCTCCTTGAGGTCCCTTCCAACCTAAACCAGTCTATGATTCTATGACTAGTCTAATGCATTGGTTCTAAGGGATAATTCAGATGTCAAACAGGAATCCCTTGCATTTGTTTACAGATTATTCCTATGATGAAATTGGCTATCCACTTATAACTTTAAAATATCAACATTGGTTTGTCTGGTATATTCTTGATGGATTTGTACCTTTCCAGTTTAATTCATTCTGTAAAAGCTACTCTGATATAGAAGTAATTTTCCTAGTGTCCTCTGCAAAAAAAAAGTCAAGAGCAAGAGGTGTGTTGTAGAGGATTAGGTTGTTCAAACTGTTGAAGAAAGTGTTTGTACAACTGTTGTGGTTGGCTGCTTTTTCTGGTGAAGAATTGTGGTGGTTTGGCCCTGGCTGGGGGCCAAATGCCCGCTAAAGCTGCTCTATCACTCCCGTTCTTAAAAGGACAGGGGAGAGGGGGAAATATAACAAAAAACTGTGATAGGATAGAAGCAGTTTAATAATGATAGTAAGCAAAGCAATAGACCATGTGGAAAGCAAAAGCAGAGAGAGAGATGTTAGTCTCTACTTCCCATCAGCAGACAATGTTTGGTCTCAGGGAAGCAGTGCTCTCTATGCTTGGTGGTTACTTTCAGAGGACAGACACCATGGCTGAATCCCAGGACTTCCTTCTTTCACTTCTTTCTTACATTTGAGCTGATGTCCTGTGGCATGGAATATACCTTTGGCCAGTCTGGGTCAGCTGGCTTGGCTGTGTCCTCTCAGTGTACTGTTGGAGTGAAGAGATGTTGGAAAAACCCAGTCTCAAGTTGTGCCAGGGGGAAGTATAGGCTGGATGTTAGGAGGAAGTTGTTGGCAGAGAGAGTGATTGGCATTGGAATGGGCTGCCCAGGGAGGTGGTGGAGTCACCGTCCCTGGAGGTGTTGAAGAAAAGCCTGGATGAGGCACTTAGTGCCATGGTCTGGTTGACTGGATACAACTGGGTGCTAGGTTGGACTGGATGATCTTGGAGGTCTCTTCCAACCTGGTTGATTCTATTCTATTCTATCACATCTCTTTGTATTGCTGTACACCTTTGAAGAGGGACCACCTGCACCTACCACCTATCACCTGCCTCTTAGAAGTCCTCTGCTACTGAAATGCATGTCCAGGATACTGCTTTCTTCTGCCAGGGCAATGGTTACAGTCTTTTGCACCTCTTAGGCTAACAGGAGTAACTGTTGCAGGAGAGAGCCAAGACTTATCAAATTAAGAGGTTCACAGCAAGACTACCAAAAACCTGTGTTGCTACATTTCTGAATGTAACAGTGAAAATATGTCAGAGTGAAATGCTGTGTCAGTTACAGTTCAGAGGAGAACTTGTCCTGATAAATAGTGTTGTGGTTCTGGAGTAGTTTATTAACCCTACTCATACGCCAGATTTCACTGTTCAGCGGTAACTCCTTGGCAGCATCAGTGGTAGTCGTGGTTTGCCCTGTGCTGTTAAAGTGTTACATGTTGTGCAAATTTTCACTGTTGTTAAGAACTCTTCCCATTGTAGTAGTATTCACCCTCTCTTTTGGTTTTCTCATGGTGCACTTCATGTTATGTTGTTTTTTATGGAGCTTTACTGTGTCTTCTAGTTGGTTTCCACAGAAACACTCAGGGTAATTTGAAAGAGGCTGAGACACAAATGCCAAAACTCCTGAAGAGAGGAAGAGAGGAACAGAAAAGGGGAGAAGATTTGGGCTGGCAAAATGTGAACAACTTTGCCTGTCTTCTGCCAGCTATTTCTTTACACTCGCCTCTAAACTCATATCTGACTGCACATCTTGCATCCATCTGTGATACATTAAAAAGTGTAATTGAGTCTGATGTTCACCATATGTGAAGTTAGTGCTTGGAATGTGAGAATTTTTTGTTGTTCATTACTTCTTTCATATATATATATATATATATATATATGTGCAAGTGTGTGTGTATGTGTGTGTGTATATATATATACACACTTTTTTTTTATGAGGCAGTGGCCAAGGCACTGAGATCAAAAGAGGAGCAAAAGAAAATTGAGGTATCTCCTTCTTGCCAAAGTCTCACTTATATGCATGTACTGAAAAACATTTTCCTGTCCTTTCTTTGACACAAAGCAGAATAACCCAAGTAACTGTGATTCAGCATCACAGTATCACCAAGGTTGGAAGAGAACCCATAGATCATCAAGTCCAAGCTGTTACCACAGAGCTCAAGGCTAGACCATGGCACCAAGTGCCACGTCCAATCCTGCCTTGAACAGCCCCAGGGACGGCGACTCCACCACCTCCCTGGGCAGCCCATTCCAGTGTCCAATGACTCTCTCAGTGAAGAACTTTCTCCTCACTTCAAGCCTAAACTTCCCCTGGCGCAGCTTGAGGCTGTGTCCTCTTGTTCTGGTGCTGGCCGGTTCCTAAATCAATTCTAAGGCAAAAAAACCCATTTGTGGTACATTCTTCTGGTAGTTGAATGATTAGATGATCTGACTGTCATCTTCTGGCCAGCAGAAGGCAGTCAGGAATTGAATCCCACTAGAAAAGCATAGTGGAAATCAAAATGAATGAAGCGAAAATAGAGTAGTGTGCATCTTCTCCCATAGGTATAAAATCTCTGGCTTATATAAAAACGTATCTCTGTGCCTAGAATCATCTCTGTTTAGAAGTGCAACTTTGCTATTGCCTTTCATAGAGAAAAAAACATGAACATTTATATCTGTTATATGATGTTTAGCTCTGGTCATAGGTATAGAAAACCACTTTACTGTGATCACAGCTTGCACACATCATTCAGTTCTGTTTTCTCACACATGAATGAGGCTTTCAGTATTTTCTTTACTATGTGTCATCTAGAGTGACCAGAAGACTCCTTGCTTTCCATCTTGACTCTAGGTCTGCCTTCCACCTCTCAACAACAAAAATAAACCCAAATGACCTAAACAAGCCCAAAGCCAAGAAGCAAAAAAGCTTCCCCTCACTGCCCCCAAAAAGGGGGGGGGAACATACAAAGAACCACCTCAAAATAACCCAACATCCTCATATAGCCCACCTCAAACAGCCACATTCAGCAGGAATGCTTTGGCACAGGAATATGTTAGAAATGTGGACTTCTTTAGGTAAGGCAGTTTCAAAGCCAAGGTCGATTCGTATTCAGATCTTCATCCAAATATCCAGCATGGACAGTGGAAGCTTTTTGGCTGGCAGATGTCTCTGGAGGCAGCAGCTGCTTCAAGTACCTTCAAATTTGCTCTTCCTTTTTATGTAGCTGAGTGTGAAGGTTTGAGTGTTACCTGCCCCCACCCCACTTTGGAAAATCACCCAGACTAGACTCAACGGCTCTGGAATTTGAATGAAGCTTTATATTTACAGCTTAGCACAATAGACAAGCAGAGATTTACAATAGATACAGCTATAGACAGAAATATACAAGTTAAAAGGTAATGCAGAAACACAACAGCCCTCCCAGAAACCTGAGTCCCCAGAGGGGACTCTCAACCGCCCTTCTACCTTCCTCCCACTCCTCAACCTTACCCAAGATCTTGCCTTATGTTTAAGGTAGTATGGAGGGTTGGCCAGGGGGGTTAGGAAGCAGATGGATTAGTCACAAAGACGGCAGGTTAGGTTAGAGAGAAGTGTAACCCAAAGCCCAAACAGCAACTGTGCTATCTGTGTTTGTGTTCTTGTTCTTGTACATCTCAGCAAGTCTATGAGTGAAGTAGACATCACCACTGTTTCCCTTTCACAGCCTGTAATCTAGTCCTTCTCACCAAAACATTGTAGCTAGGTTCAAACTAGCACACTGAGTGATTTTATCTTTGCTTACTAGTAGTTTTCTTTCCTCTTCTGGTTGTCTCAGAAGCTGTGTACAGCTTGATTGTCAAAAGTTTCCACAGTGGTTGATGTATAAATATTTCTGAGGAAATGGATCTGGGGGTACCTGGTGCAAGGATCCCAACCCAAATAGGCAGCAGAGATGCCACCAAGTGATTCCACAAGTTTTGCTAGCACCATTTAGTGACGCATTGTATGGTTAGGTTGAAAGGGTCTGGTTTGCATTCGCTTTATTGTCCAGATACCTGCACAGTGGCAGAGAGGCTGCACTTGAAGCATGAAGCTTGCAGTCTGTTAAAGACAGCATCTATAGATGCATAAGCAGGAGAGCAAAAGTTTTGTGACCTGTATGTTCTTGGGTGCTTTTCTTCCCTCATCCTACCTCTAAACCTTCACAAGAATAGGATTATTAAATAGTATGTATATGACAATAACAAGTTTTAGATAATAATATTTAATATTAAAACTTGTTTCCGACTGTTCAGGAAATTGAGTCTCACGAGGGAGAAAGGCCTTCAGGTAGAAGACAGTGGTTTTATGGTACTTCTTAGCCCAGTTGTTGAGGTACTAAATGTTAAAGAATTTAACTGCTATTTGTTTGTTCAGTTGGTGGGGAATTTGGGTGGCTCCTGCATTAACACTGAGTGAAGAGAACAATGTAGAAGCCTCAATNCGCCCTTCTACCTTCCTCCCACTCCTCAACCTCACCCAAGATCCCAACTGACTTGTCCTGTGTTTGTGTCCTTACAGCAACCATGGGCCCTAAGCTGCTTAAGAGCATCAGCTCCCCATGGCATCCTGAGGTGTGTTTAAGACTTAGCAGAGCGACTGCTGCACTGCTTTTGTAGAATCATAGAATCAACCAGCTTGGAAGAGACCTCCAGGATCATCCAGTCAAACCTAGCACCCAGCCCTATCCAGTCATCTAGACCATGGCACTAAGTGCCTCATCCAGGACTTTCTTGAACATCTCCAGGGACAGTGACTCCACCACACTGACTTTGCCACAGTGTCAAACTGCAGTGTTAGTGAATGTTTTAGATATGACAGATATTTCATAACTGGTAAAGCTGCAGTGGTTTAGGCCTTCAGGAAGTGCTTTGCAGCTTACAAAAGCTTTCCAGACCCTTTCATTAAGAAAGGTAAAGTCAATATAGTGTAACTCTGGAAATCCAGTCAGTTGAAATGGAATGGGCTGCCCAAGGAGGTGGTGGAGTCACCGTCCCTGGAGGTGTTCAGGAAAAGCCTGGATGAGGCACTTAGTGCCATGGTCTGGTTGACTGTCTAGGGCTGGGTGCTAGGTTGGACTGGATGATCTTGGAGGTCTCTTCCAACCTGGTTGATTCCATTCTATTCTAAATCTATCCTATGACTCTGTTTTGCCAACAAGGTAGGTCTATCCTCAGTAGAAGAAACTACACTTCACGAGTTCATATGATGTGGTATTACAGGAAAGCAAATACTTTGTGTTGCTGCAGAAAGATTAAAGCAGAAAACCATTGTTTGAGTTGAGCAACAGGTGAGTGGCAATTAAGGCATTGCTGTCTCTCTGTTGTAGAAGACAGGATTTTTTCTGTTTAGATTGTGATGCAAATATTCTGGTGAATAGAATTAATCATTCCCTAAGAAACAAGCCCACCTGAAAAGAAAAATAGGTAATTAAAAAACATCTGCAAGAAAAAATGGAGTGAATTGACAAAATCTTCATGTTAAATGACATGACAGTATCATATTTAACACCACATGTTTATATGAATGTGAGTCTGTAAGTATATAGATCCTTATTAGCCAGCAGCTCTGATTAATACTGTGCTCTTGAGTCAAGTGTTGAGTAGTGTGTGTAGTTAATTAGATGTAAGCATCTAATGGACCAGTGTCAAGATTTGCTTCCTATTAAATGGTTATCTCTGTTTCAGGAACATGTTGCTACAAGGGTTTTTTTTTTTTTCAATGCTAGTTAAAATTAATTTATCAAAGCTTCATTTGTTGGGTAAATTTCAGGTGTACTTTGCTCATGCTGCATGTTTGGAAAGAAATTGAAGTTATAAAGCTAGCTGTAATGGCTTCCAATAATAACTGCAGTTAATGCCAATGGTGTCTTTGGCAAAGGGTCATGATTTGCTTACTGCATCAGAGACTAGACTGGACTCAAAGAGACTGAAATGTTACCAGCTTGAGCAAGTAACTCCAACTTCCACAACATTCATTTTTAATATCCCCATAGCTTGACATTATAGAATCACAGAATCAACCAGGTTGGAAGAGACCTCCAAGATCATCCAGTCCCGCACCCAGCCCTATCCAGTCAACCAGACCATGGCACTAAGTGCCTCATCCAGGCTTTGCTTGAACACCTCCAGGGACAGTGACTCCACCACCTCCCTGGGCAGCCCATTCCAATGCCAATCACTCTCTCTGCCAACAACTTCCTCCTAACATCCAGCCTATACTTCCCCCAGCACAACTTGAGGCTGTGTCCCCTTGTTCTGTTCCTGGTTGTCTGGGAGAAGAGACCAACCCCCACCTGGCTACAACCTCCCTTCAGGTAGTTGTAGACAGCAATGAGGTCTGCCCTGAGCCTCCTCTTCTGCAGGCTGCACACCCCCAGCTCCCTCAGCCTCTCCTCATAGGGTTTGTGTTCCAGGCCCCTCACCAGCCTTGTTACCCTTCTCTGGACAGGTTCCAGCACCTCAATATCTCTCTTGACTTGAGGAGCCCAGAACTGGACACAGCACTCAAGGTGTGGCCTGACCAGTGTTGAGTACAGGGGCAGAATAACCTCCCTTGTCCTACTGGCCACACTGTTCCTGATACAGGCCAGGATGCTTTTCAAAAGAATTACCTTACTGAACTCAGCTTTTTTTGTGGTGCTCGAAGTTGACACAAGATGTGTTTTCCTGCTGGATGCCACACCTGTGGCAAAGCAGCAGCTGTGAAATATTTTCTTATCAGCCAGCCAATATTTGCAAAAATGTCTTCCACAGAATCCAGCAATTAAATCTGAACAAGCAAGGTACCTGATATCATCATGCCTTGCAATAATGCTGGTTGTGTGTCTTCTCCATAGCAAGTACTCATATGGATCTTTTAGTCTTTGCATATGTATGGTTTAAGCCATATTGTGTGAGTTGCCTGCTTCCTGTTCCTTCTTTTTTATCAGCAAGTGTTGTGGCAGTGTCAGTCTTCCAAGTGTGCTTTTCCCCTTCCTGGTATTCTGATTAACTACAGCACTGATAGGTTTTTGTGTCTTTTTTGTTTTGTTTACAGTATTTGTTACTGATCTTTTCAAACTGGAAAGTTTATAGTCTAATTCTTAGGTGATCTTATTTGGTAATAATGATTTTTCTGCAACCTTCCAGTGTGATTTTGGGAGGCAAAAAAAACCCTCATATCATAGCTGTTAATGCTTTCTCTGTTTGTATGGCTGCAGGAACTGATCTCAGACAATTTTCATGGTGTCCTGTTTCCTGGACTTTCAAATACATCTTGTGCTGGTTTTCCTTTATTGTCATTTACATGACTGAGAATCAATGGCTACAGACTCTTCAGGAGAGACAGGCAAGGGAGAAGAGGTGGAGGAGTGGCTCTGTATGTTAGGGATGCTCTGGATGTCATGGGGGTAGAAATTAAGGATGATCAAGTTGAGTCTTTATGGGTGAGAATTAAGGGGAAGGCCAACAAGACTGATATCCTGGTTGGAGTCTGTTATAGACCACCCAACCAGGAAGAAGAGGTTGATCAGACTGGATATTAGGAGGAAGTTCTTTACAGTGAGGGTGGTAAGACACTGGAAAGGGTTGCCCAGGGAGGTTGTGGTTGCTTCCTCCCTGGAGGCATTTAAAGCCAGGCTGGATGAGGCCTTGAGCAGCCTGCTCTAGTGGGAGGTGTCCCTGCCTATGGCAGGGGGTTGGAGCTGGATGATCCTTGAGGTCCCTTCCAACCTAAACCATTCTATGATTCTATGATTCACTACTCTTTAAACAACTGGAGGCTGCCTCATGATCACCTGCCCTTGTTCTTGTGGGCGACTTTAACCTGCCAGACATCTGCTGGGACTTAAATACTGCAGAGAAGAGGCAGTCTAGAAGGTTTCTAGAGTGTGTGGAAGACAACTTCTTATCCCAGCTGTTACCTGAGCCTACCAGGGGGGCAGCCCTGCTTGACCTGCTGCTCACAAATAGAGAGGGGCTGGTTGGGGATGTGGTGGTCAGAGGCTGCCTGGGGTCCAGTGACCACAAAATTATACAGTGAAACCAGGAGAGGCATCAACAGAACCTCCACACTGGACTTCCGAAGGGCAGACTTCAGCCTATTTAAGGAACTAACTCAGACAGTTCCTTGGGAAACAGCCCTTAAAAACAAAGGAGTCCAGGAAGGTTGGACTTACTTCAAGCAAGAACTCCTGAAGGTGCAGGAGCAGCTGTGCCATTGTACTGGAAGGTGAGCCGAGGAGGGAGGCTGCCAGGCTGGATGGGCAAGGAGCTGCTAGAGGAATTAAAGATAAAAAAGAGAGTGTATCACCTTTGGAAAAGAGGGGAGGTTTCCCAGGAAGAGTTCAAGGATGTTGCTAGGTCTTGTAGAAATTAGAGAGAATACCCTGAAGTCTGCTCTGAATCCTAAGTGGTATGGGGAAGCA
Source organism: Tricholaema leucomelas (assembly GCA_013400475.1). Classification (NCBI taxonomy): domain Eukaryota; kingdom Metazoa; phylum Chordata; class Aves; order Piciformes; family Lybiidae; genus Tricholaema lacrymosa; species Tricholaema leucomelas. The sequence continues at coordinate 89,121 of WAAF01013768.1, read as the reverse complement.
AGTTACATGAATAAGACTTGTAAGACAGGAGTCTTAAACTTGCTGCAGCTATTTTTATGCTATGTATACACTTGATTTATCTCTAGGATGATCTTATCTAGCACACTGCTTACTCTGGAAAAACAAAGGAATAGCAGAATGTGTGATTGGCAGATACAGTCCTGCGTGCCAACAGTAAACCGGATTCATCATAAGGAAAAGCATAAAGTTTAAAACAGGCAAGAATAGTTTCCTGAAAGGAGTTTTGTAGGTTGTCATTTCTTGAGGTCTATGCTTTGTCCTCAAAGCATTTTTTGCAGGTGCTGGAAAAGACACTGAGTTTATCTGCTGAGTGACAGTTGTTATTTAAAACAAGTCATGTGTTAGAAAAGCAGGCGCCACTAAACAAGGAGACTTAACAGTTCCATCTGTAATGTTTTTGCTGGCAAAGTAAGTTAGATATTGTTCCAAGGTCTGTACAATGCATGCTGCAAACCTCTAACACTGGAAAGAACTTGAGGGTTTAATGTGTTCTGGCCTCACGTTGCATAAACAGGGGTCCCCATGGTCCTATATTAATTCAGCTTGTGTTCCACCACTGGTTTTGTGGGTATATGCTAGCTCATAAAATCACATTTTTGTTTTTACCTGCCAACTCTCTTCTATTGCTTTGTCTATTATGCTGTAGTGGTAAGTGCTGCAGCTGGTGTGCTGTTGGATGCGGTGCAGAACAGTCAGACTGCTCCGTTTCAGGCTGATGAGTCTGGGAGAAACCATTGGAATTTGATAGTACAATTAAATGCATGTCATGAATTACCAGAGTTACTTTATGCTGTTTTGAGGATGAGTGTGTATCCCTTGTTATCTGTGCAGACTAACTTCGGAAGTACCTCAAATACTTCCCAGCACATTTCTAGCAGACACAACAGCTGTTTGTAGCCCAGAGTAGTCAGATGGGGAGAAGACCAGAGAAAGATCATGCTTCATGTACTCCAGTTATTTCATCTGTTCCCTCTCCTAGCCTTCAGCTTTTGGGGCTTTAGGAAAACTTTGTCATCCTTGCATGTGAGCTTAAAACATTAAGTTTTGCTGGGATCAGGAAGCCTTCCTAGCTTTCTTTACCGGTTGATACTTGACTACAGTATAGAGTTTAGGAAGTCATCTGTGCTAGTTTGAAGCTAGCTAGAATGTTTTGGTGAGAAGAACTGGATCACAGGCTGTGAAAGGAAAACAGTGCTGATGTCTACTTCTCTCATAGACTTACTGAGAGATACAAGAAGCAGAATCAAAACATAGATATGGCACTACTACTCCTGGTGGGGAGCTCCGAGCTGCATCTCTCTAACCTCACCCTCCATTTCTCTGACTAATCCACTTTGCTTCCTAACCCCCTGGCTGAACCTCCATTCTTCCTTGGCACTGGGGTAAGGTTGCGAGGGGTAGGGGGAAGGTGAAGGGATGGTTGGGAGCCCCTCCCCAGGTTTCTGGGAGGGGAGTTGTGTTTCTGTATTACCTTTTACCTTGTCTATTTCTGTCTATAACTGTATATACTGTAAATATCTGCTTGTACATTGTGCCAGCTGTAAATATAAGCTTCATTCATATTTCCAGAGTTGACTGAGTCTAGTCTGGGTGATTTCTAAAGTGTGGAGGAGCAGGGAACACCCAAACCATCACATCATCAAACAAACTTCCAGGAATATCTTTTTTGCTTGTTTGTTTTGTCTTTAGCAGACAGCAGTTAAACTGGCTAAATAAACCTCGTGCAGAAGAGACTGTAGCTTCCATTCTTATCTTGCAACGTTGTTTGCTGTGTTTAGAGTTCAACAAAATACTGCCTTAAAACAGGGATGTCTGGTATGTGGTGAAGAACTCTGCAGACTGGCATTTTTAGACTCAGTATTCATTTTAGGTAGCCTTCTGTTGCTTGTGGCTGAACTGTAGGGTCTATTGTAGCAGTGGTACGGTGCAGGATTTTATTTGTCAAAATTAATATTGTTTATTAATTTTGATGTTCAGGACTCTAACCACCAACCACTATTTTTAATAATAGGTTCTTTGCAGTGGTCATGAAAATTATTACACAGAGTTAAAATGGAGGCAGTTTAGAAACTTAAGAAGCAACTAGCAATAGTACAACGAGCATTGAACTATTAGAACTGGAAGAGGGGATCTTGTGGTCGATTATACCTCTTGCCTACTAGAGGGACTCTAGAAGCTCCTTTCTGCTTAAGGCAGAAGGCACTTGGATTCACTTAGAGAATTACTTACAGAGTTTTGCAAAGAGGCTTCTGAATACTTACTCACAAAAATTATATCTCCAGATTCCTGGGGCTAACTACAGTTTCCAGACAGTACCCAAACACTTGCAGGGAGTTCTGTCAGTGCCTTGATAGCTGTTGAGGCATCTAAATCTTCCCAGGCTCTATCAGGGGTGATAAGAGCTCACCTGAGGGATGGCAAAGAGCTCAGGTCCAGCCAGCATGGGTTTAGGAAGGGCAGATCCTGCCTCTCCAACCTGATCTCCTTCTATGATCAGGTGAGCCGCTTGGTGGATGTGGGGAGGCCTGTGGATGTGGTCTGTCTGGACTTCAGCAAGGCCTTTGACACTGT
>WAAF01013768.1:48465-74425 GCA_013400475.1 Tricholaema leucomelas | reverse complement strand
TTCTATTCTATTCTAAGTATTTCAATGAAGTGCAAACAAAATTAACTAAGAATTACTCTGTCCCTGTTTGTAAATGAAAAGATGCATCTCTGAAAGCTCTGTATGTTGTTAAGGTATGCACAGTATTAGCAGAACATAGAATATTTTGTTCCTTCCGTGAAACTACTTTTTGCAACTTCATTGTGAGGGAATAGTTTTAGTCTTTTTGTTAGGAGAAAAAAATGTCTTTAGAAAGAATAATGACAGGAAGTGTGAAAAGACCTTTGTAAGTAGCAATATGCATGGGCTGATGTGTGAAGAGCTCCAAAGAAAGAGTGTTTTTTTTCAGTGTCATCCACTATATTTTTTCTGTATCCTTCCTCTGTCCTGCTGAATCCTTACCTGTTAATCACTGTTCTAACTGAAAGGCAAAGTGCAGTCTACACTACATGCTGAGATCCTGTCAAAAAACTTCAGGTGCTGAAAAGACTTCCTTCATTGTTTAACCTGTGACACAATGTCTTCACAGGAGTTTTCATTTGCCTTCATACTCTCAATGCTTAAGTTACTCCGAGCCCCCTGAGCTGGGCCCTTGCTGCTCTAACAGCATGTTAAAAATGTTGCCTTGCATTACCACTTGCCTCGGAAATGTTTCTTTCCAGAGCTGTGGATTGGCACTTGAGGTATGTCCTTGCTTGAACTTTTTGAGGGTGAAGCTCTCAGTTAAATGAGAAACCATTAAGTTGAGCCTTACCTTAATGGGATGTCTTCATATGTGTCTTAAGGTGGTGACTCATCTCATGAGCTTGAAGATGCTGTCTTTTAAACCACAAACTCCTGTTTCACTGCTTCTGGTATATTTTGAATTTCTGATGTATTTCTTTCTGAATTTTCTCTTAGTATGTCATTTCTTTATTCATGACCCTTATGTCTGCCACCTTATGCTTTTGATTCTCTTGAATTTGCAAGTACATTCTTCCACAAATGTTTTGTTTTCATTATTATGGTAAGAGGATATAGATCCAAGGTACATTCACTGCAACTGCAGGGGCCTTGTCTTAAACCAGATGCTGTGCTGGAATGGTGCAGGAGAGAAACAGACACAAAATAATGATTGATTTTAATTTATTGTAAACATGGGATTTTTTTTTTTTCCAAGCAGCAATTTTTTGGGCTGAAAAGTACCCAGAATGTCTGAATTGACACTACCATTACAGCCATCCAAAACATTCATAATAAAATCCAAACCAGCTCAAGCATACTTGATTTTTAGTGTTTCATTATAAACCCATAACTCAGCCAAGGTTAGCAACCCTCTGAAAACCTGGCCAGAACCATGAGGGAATCTAAGAATGAGGGAATCTAAGAATGAGTGAATCTAGGTCAGTTTATTCTTTGTGGATGGAAACATGTAAAACTCGATGGGTTTATGTGGTTCCAGCTTTTTAGCCAGGCAAAAATTCAAAGTTGCATTAAGCTCCAAGTGAGCTGTACAGCTGAAATGAGTGGCCTGCCTCCTACATTTCTCCTCCCCTTGCCTGAGCTGGTTCAGGTTCTGGTGCCTTGCACTGGGTCTGTGAAGAAGAGAGCCATACTCATCACTAGTTTTGCATATGGCATGAAAGAAGTCTGTAGGTTGCCTTTATGTAGCCTTGTGGTGCACAGGATAAGCAAGAGAGAGAACGAAGGACTGATTTTGTATCAGAGGACAATGGGTTTGACTCTCCCACATGCAGTGCTGTCTGTTGCAATGTGTCCTCCTGCATCACAGGACATGGGAGGGAAACACTTCTTGGATTCATAACTCTGACTATAGACACAGAGTGCACTAGACAGACACATGAAAAGAAGAGTTTTCTGTCTTCAGCACAGAGAGCTTGTTTATCCCAACAGCTTGATGTGTGTTTGGTGTGCCTGAAGAAGAGGGGAAGAATGTGCTCACTATGTACCCTTAGCTATGGTCTGGTGAAAAGGCTGTGGAATGTTTTCATAGATTCACAGAATGGTTTGAGTTGGATGGGACCTTAAAGATCAACTGGTTCCAATCCCTCTGCTATGGGCATGCACATCTTCTACTAGACCAGGTTGCTCAAGGTCTCATCCAACCTGGCCTTGAACACCTCCACAGAAGGGAGGTGTTCAAGTTGCCCTCCCTGGGCAACTTCTTCAAGCATCTCACCACCCTTACTGTAAAGAACTTTTTTCTAATATCTAGCCTGCACCTACATTCCATAAGCTTCAATCCATTCCCTCTCCTCCTGTCACTGCAAGCCCTTGTAAAATATCCCTTCCTATCTTTCTTGTGCACCCCCTTCAGGTACTGGAAGGCTGCTATAAGGTGGTCTTGGAGCTTGCTCTTCTCCAGGCTGAACAGCCCAAACGCTCATAGTCTTTCCCCATAGGGGAGGTGCACGAGCCCTCTGGACATCTTTATGGCCCTTGTCTGTACCCTCTCCAGCAGTTTGATGTCCTTCATATGCTGAGGACACCAGAACTGGATGCAGTACTCCAGGTGGGGTCTCACAAGAGCAGAGGGGGAGAATCACCTCCCTCATACTCATGGTCACATTGCTTTTGATGTCATCAAGCATATTCAGTAGTGTTTCTTGTTAGGAGTACATTAATGGATAGGTGATGTAGGTGCTTTTAGCACTGACAAGCTGTTGCTGGTTCAAAGGCTAATCAAAGCTGAAACAAGCCAAGTGTGGAAAATGCAGTGGAAATCTTGCCTCATGTCTATTTGATCCTCTCCCGTGTTAATAGGAGGTCAGAAAGTCCTAAATGCAAGGGATCACAGAACCACAGAAAACATCTGGCTGGAAGAGACCTCAAAGGTCATCCAGTTTTTATCCAGTGCAGAGTGCACTTATCCAAGCCTTGTGCTATGAGTTTCCGAAGGAGACTGCAGTGGGACACAATGTCAAAGGCCGATTAGACAATGTCCACGGCAATTCCCTCATCCACTAGGCAGGTCACCTTGTTGTAGAAGGAGATTGGATCAGTCAGACAGGACCTGCCTTTTGTAAACCCCTGCTCACTGGGCCTGATCACTTGGTTGTCTTGTAAGCACTGTGTGATGGCACTCAGGATGACCTCCTCCATGACTTTTCCTGACACTGAGGTCAGAATGACAGGCCTGTGGTTCCCCAGATCATCATTCCAGCCCTTCTTGTAGATGAGCATCATATGGAGGCATTTAAGGCCAGGCTGGATGAGGCCTTGAGCAAGCTGCTCTAGTGGGAGGTGTCCCTGCCTATGGCAGGGGGTTGGAGCTGGATAATCCTTGAGATCCCTTCCAACCTAAACCATTCTATGATTTGCCAGCCTCCAGTCAACTGGGACCTTCCCTGTTAGCCAGGACTGTTGGCAATCAATGGTGAGAGGCTTGGTGAGCACATTTGACAGTTCCTTAAGTACCCTTGGGTAGATCCCGTCCACTCCCATAGACCTGTGCACATCTAAGACAACAATAGGGAAAAAAAAAAAAAGAGACAGCAAAGACACTAAATAGCCAAATACCTTCAGGAAAAGGAACAGAAATTATTGTCATTAAGACCCTTCAATTCATTTTATTTTCATTTCTTCTAAGACATTGCTATTTTATAGAGATGGATGCTTGTAGTCAGCCTGCAGGTTCAGGCTGTGAAAATGTGGACAAAGTCTTAAGAGGCATCCCAGCCTGACTCTTACAGAGGTCCCTTGCTCTTGATGCAACCCAGAAAGTGGAATTTCTTCCTGTGCTCTAGCTGCCTGGTTAGTGTGTCTGCTGACCCCCTCTTTGGGGCCTGCCTGCTTGCCTGGCCATGCCCTGTCAAACATGCACAGCTTTTGTCTTGCAGGGAATTGGTGCAAGTGCGTAACTTCTGCGCAACTTCTGTGTTGTACAGTCTTGAGCAAAACCACTGGAAAAGGATCTGCAGGCTGAAAGTTGAGAGCCAATGGCATCCTGGCCTGGATCAGGAACAGTGTGGCCAGTAGGATGAGGGAGGTTATTCTTCTCCTGTACTCAACACTGCTCAGGCCACACTGTGTGGCTGTGTCCAGTTCTGGGCTCCTCAAGTCAAGAGAGATGTTGAGGTGCTGGAATGTGTGCAGAGAATGGCAACAAGGCTGGTGAGAGGCCTGGAACACAACCCCTCTGAGGAGAGGCTGAGGGAGCTGGGGTTGTTTAGCCTGCAGAAGAGGAGGCTCAGGGGGGACCTCATTGCTGTCTGCAGCTACCTGAAGGGAGGCTGTAGCCAGGTGGGGGTTGGTCTCTTCTCCCAGGCAACCAGCAATAGAACAAGGGGTCACAGTCTCAAGTTGTGCCAGGGATGGTCTAGGCTGAATGTTAGGAGGAATTTCTTGCCAGAGAGGGTGATTGGCATTGGAATGGGCTGCCCAGGGAGGTGGTGGAGTCACCGTCCCTGGGGGTGTTCAGGAAAAGCCTGGATGAGGCACTTAGTGCCATGGTCTGGTTCATTGGCTAGGACTGGGTGCTAGGTTGGACTGGATGATCTTGGAGGTCTCTCCCAACCTGGTTGATTCTATCATTCTATGAATTCATTTTAGACATCAGGCTGGTAATAGCACTCAGACATGAGATTGGTAATATCATTACTGGGGGCTGTGAATGTGGGACACTGTCCTGAAATGAATGAAACTTTGCTGAAAATCCCTTCTGTGCTGTGTCCTTAGGCACTATAAGCATGTTTTCACCATCAAATCCACAGGTAAAGAAGTTAACATGAATTCACACATTAAAAACAAACGAATTTACACTTTGCTAGGGATCCCAGTTTTCCTGTAATACATACAAAAAGTGCCAGTGGGAGCTTGAGAATACTTGTTCAAGCTGCTGGTTTTCACTCCATGTTCTACCGGAGGGACCGGCTGGTGTCGGCATTCTGGTGCTATCGACTCCCTCTTGTGGCTAACGGGAGACAAAAACGCGGCGGGGAAAGAAAGTAAATAAAACGTTGGTATTGGTCCTAAACCTGGGGTAACTTTACTGTGCAGGCTTTAAAACCCGTTAGAAACAGTGACTTCCCTCTACCTAAAACCTCAGCCTGGATGAGGCACTTAGAGCCATGGTCTAGTTGACTGGATAGGGCTGGGTGATAGATTGGATTTGGAGGTCTCTTCCAACCTGGTTGATTCTATCATTCTGTGATTCTGAGGTTAATTGTTAACAAGTGAAACAGAAGCTTGGAACACCATAGAATAAGGAAATAGATGACTGAAGGGGAGAGAATATGTCAATATTGGCAGAATATGTCTATGTTTCCTTTTTTAAACTGCCAAATTGTTGGAGTCTCTTAAAAGGCTGAATGAAGCAAAGCAACCACATAATGCAGGGTTTAAAAATAAAAGTATATCTATTGTGTTTTTTGGATAGGCTGCTCCTCCCTGAGGGATTTTAAATTTGTCCTGCTGCAGACTTATTTGACAGTTCAGTCAGGGTTTGACCACAGTCTGATCAGTATGGTTAGCCAAGAGCATCACCAGCCTGGAGGACATTGTTGGTATTTGATGCCTTAACAAACAGTGTAGGGGCTGAGAAAGGAAATATAAACAATGGGTAAGTTTTTAGTGTAAATACAAGCACAGTGAATAACCCACATTCCTGAAAGACCTTTTGCAGGATGAATCATGAACAGTGCTAAAGTAAATCACATGGAGTTGAGGAGGGCCTGCCTGGGAAGAATTAAGTATTTAGGGATGGAGAACAATTGGAAACTACTGTTAGCAGAGGAAGGTAAGGATGCAGCTGTGGCAGCGCTACACCGTGGGCAGTGTACTTCAAGTTTTATAGGTGGGGTTTGTGAGGAGAGGTAACTTATTTTTTGGACTAAATATATTAATGAGTGGGAGGGAATACAAGTTTTTGGATGCACAAGCTGTTCTGTAGATCCACAATTGCTTCATTAGTCTTCACAGCTTATCAACAGTTTTAAGAACAATTTGGAGCATAGGTAGACTATATTGGTCCAGCCACTTGACAGCAGAAGTGATAGGTGACTATAAAGCAGGAGGGAAGGTAGACAAATGCTGGCCTCTTATTGAGATCAGTATGACCTGAAACTTTTATTGCCTGTGGAGAGGCTGGAAATACTCTAAGATCAGTATTCCTGATGAATCTGCAATTTTGGTATATTTTTCATGGTTTTGGTGTCAAGTAGAACCTATATTCATTTTTGTTTCCAGATTCTCTTCCAAAGGGATCTTATACATTTCCTTCAAGTATCCAGACTGAGCAAACAAAGGGTTTTTCCTAGCCTGTGGTAGCTGGGTATTTCTGATCTTTATCAACTATGAGTTCATTCAGTCATCTGCTGGCTGTGATTTCTTACCCACACTTTCCCCAAGGGCTTTTTGTCTACCAGATGATACATTCTGGGAGGAACTCTTGTCTCTGGCAGTCATGTTGCTGAATGTGTTGCAAAGAGGATTTACCACCGTGATTGTAGAGATGTCTTGGAAAAAATATATTACTCCAAGAATGGCTTAGTTCTTTTTAGCACATACAGTTTGAAGGTATTAATACATTTTTGACATCGTATTCATTTAGCAAATTGAAGGCTTGTTTTCAAATGTAATCAGAGAGGGGAGAAAGTTTCTAGGGAAACCTTTCTGTGAGGCCAGTATGGGTTGTGATTGCAGCTCAACCTAGCTGAAGCAAACTGGCAGTACATCACCACTTTGCCAGTCACAGTTGTAGTGTTCAGTCTGTTTCTTCTTGGCTGTCACCCCCTTTGAGTTATCCAGCAGACTGTACAGGGACTCTACCTGTACTTTGGTGAGTAAAATCATAGAATCATAGAATGGTTTAGGTTGGAAGGGACCTCAAGGATCATCCAGCTCCAACCCCCTGCTATAGGCAGGGACACCTCCCACTAGAGCAGGTTGCTCAAGGCCTCATCCAGCTTGGCCTTAAATGCCTCCAGGGAGGAAGCATCCACAACCTCCCTGGGCAACCTGTGCCAGTGTCTCACCACCCTCACTGTAAAGAACTTCCTCCTAACATCCAGTCTAAATCTCCCCTCTGCCAGTTTAAACCCATTCCCCCTTGTCCTGACATTCCCAGACCTTGTCAATAGTCCCTCCCCAGCCTTCCTGTAGACTCCCTTCAGATACTGCAAAGCCACTCTAAGGTCTCCTGGAAGCCTTCTCTTCTCCAGGCTGCAGAGCCCCAACTCTCTCAGCCTGTTCTCACTCTGTTATTCTCTCATGTTGTATTCATGTGAATATGACCAGAAACTTGTTCTGGTGTTCTGAGGTGGTTTTTAATATAAGGTGAGATCTAAATCTTTGTCTTATGAACAAAGTCTTCCAACTCTGCTTGTTCATTATGTCTTTGCTTTCATACATGTAAAAGAATGTCTTATAGAATCATAGAATCAACCAGGTTGGAAGAGACCTCCAAGATCATCCAGTCCAACCTAGCACCCAGCCCTATCCAGTCAACCAGACCATGGCACTAAGTGCCTCATCCAGGCTTTTCTTGAACACCCCCAGGGACGGTGACTCCACCAGTTCCCTGCAGCCCATACCAATGGCAAATCACTCTATAGGGGAAGAACTTCCTCAATTTTATACTCTAGAGTTGAAAAGCAGAGGCAGTAATCCCACCTCTGTGCTGTGGAGGGCATATTATTATTACATTATGAACTGTGTAGTTGTAATATTTAGCAAATTATGCTTTCTCCTGTATTCAGTTCTCTGTAGGTGAGTTATGGGGGGGCTTCGCCCAACCACTGCCAACTAAGGAACTCCTTGCTATGATAGCTTTTACTCCTCCAGCAGTTGATTACTGTTTCAGCCAGTGACTACATGTTGTGGAGGCAGAGAATTAATGTGGCTGTGTCAGGAAAACAGAGTTATTTTATTTTTCTGAAACCTCCTCCCAAAACTAGATACAGAAATTAATTTACTTTTAATTAGCAGATTCAGTTTGATTGAGAAGATCTACAAGGATACCATAGGTAAATTTGACTATTTTGAAAGTCAGAGGTTGGAAAAGGCTAAGCTACTGAACATAGTACCCCCACTAAGCTACTACTCTACTACTACCCCCACTAAGCTAAGTCACTGAACATAGCACCCCCACTATTAATCAGTCTGAGTCAAAAGTTTACTCACAGGTGAGCCAGGCTGGCTGAGAGAAGGGGTGGTCCAGGTGCTTGTCCTCTGGCTCTCTTCTCAAAGACGTCCGAGGCTCCTTAGGCCTATCAAGCCTGCCTAAGAGGGGTGCTTAAGGTGGGAAGCTGCCCAAAGCAAGGACAGTCCTGTCCCTCAGGAGCTTGTCCTTCGGAGCGACAGGAGATTCCTTCTGCAGGAACTATCCTGGCGGGGAAGAACTCTAAGGTGGGACCCCCAAGGTGGGAAGTCCCCCAATATTTATACCCTTCCTAGACAAAGAGTCGATTTACTGCTTCCTAGACGCGAAGACCACAGCCAATCCCCAGCCTGATCCCAGCGCAGGCATCTGCATGGGGCACCCCTGGTGCCGTAAGACCCCTTTGCTCCCCCCCTTCATGCCTGCAGGGTCCAGGGGGGGAACGACAGATTTTTCTCACCTTTTTCCTCTCCCATTCAAACCACAGAGGGAGAGGAATTGTGCTAGTTTGAGCCTAGCTAGCATGTTTTGGTGAGAAGAACTAGATGATAGGCTGTGAAATGAAAACAATGGTGAGGTCTACTTCCCTCACAGTCTTGCTGGGATGTGTAAAGAAGAAAGNCTGGGTAATTTCTAAAAGTGTGGGGGGGTGAGGGACACCCAAACCATCACAGGAATTTTGGGGTATACAGGACTCCAGGACACTACAAAAGTGTGAAAGTAAAATGCACAAGGAGCAGACATCAGTGGTGTAAGAGTCATGTGGTACCTCTGTGCAGTGCGGTGCAAATGGCTGTACCCTGACATCCCGTGGGTAAAAACGGTAACAACTGCTTGAGCATTTCCAGTTGCCACAGAACTGCTGTGGAGGTTGTGCTTCTGGTACGTCTGTCAGAAGGAAATAAATACACATTAACTTAGGAAAAGGCTTTTGGGTTTAAGTGTTTGGTAAACACAAAATGAACGTTACAGAATCAGGTACTTACAGCCACGTTCGAACTAGTATGAGTGGGTCTGAGGCACAGACCAAAGCTCCTCAAACTAGGCCTAGTAGGCCATAGAAAACAACAAGTGCTACATAGTCCCTTTTCTTCTGTCTTCTGGGGAAAATGAAGGTGAATTATGACTGTTTCTGATTGGAATGAGCTGCCCAGGGAGGTGGTGGAGTCACCATCCCTGAAGGTGTTCAAGAAAAGCCTGGGTGAGGCACTCAGTGCCATGGTCTGGTTGACTGGCTAGGGCTGGGTGCTAGGCTGGACTGGATGATCTTGGAGGTCTCTTCCAACCTGGTTGATTCTATGATTCTATGAATAGGCAGACTAGGACCTTTGCTTTATGAAGTGTCCTTTCAGCAATCCCCTGATGGTGCTCAAGCATGTGCCTTCTCTAAGAGACTTGGGACTTTCTAGCCTGGAAAAGAGAAGACTTAGAGAGGGTTTGATAAGTGTTTATAAATATCTGAGGGCTGGCCAGGAGCAGGGGACAGGCTCTGCTCACTGCTCCCTGGGATAGGACAAGGAGGAATGGGTGTAAATTGCAGCAAAAGAGATTCTGCCTCAACACAAGGGGGAACTTCTTTACTGCAAGGATCACAGAGCACTGGAACAGGCTCCCCAGAGAGGTTGTGTGGTCTCCTTCTCTGGAGCCTTTCAAGGCCTGTCTGGATGTGTTCCTCTGTGATCTGTGTTAGATAGGATTGTCCTGCTCTGGCAGTGGGGTTGGACACGATGATCTCCTTGGGTCCCTTCCAACCCCTGACATCCTGTGAGCCTGTGATATACCACGTTTCAAGGAACACAATTATAAACTATGAAGATAATTTTAATTCCATTTCAAACCTTGTAGTTATCTTTGCAGTCACATTCAACATGGGAGCATGTTTTGTACTAAAATGAGAGCAAGGTGTGAGGAGAGAAGACTTTTTAAAGATTTAAGTGGCAGAAATGGTTCCTTCTAGCAGTCACTAAACCATTGAATTCATCTGTGAGTAGCAAGGAATAGTCTCTGGAGTAGTTATATGGCAACAGTATAAGTACTTAGGCATTTCTCCCTGTGGATACTTTGCAGTGTTTCTATACTATTAATTTAAAAGACATTAGCTTGGGAACAAATGTATATTATTTCATATCTCTTACTAGCCTGCAGAGGCTAGGAGTGGTTCAGAACCAATGCCTTCATCTCTTTCCCAGTGTCTGTATATTCTGTTTTTGAAAGCAAAGGTTAAGCAGTGGAAATCCTTTGCCAGATGGCCATAAGTAACTTCATGCTACAGTTTTATTCTCGTGAAGTTAGCTTTCCAGAGGTCTTGTCCCTGTTGAGGCCACAGTTTGAGTACTGTGTTCAGTTCTGGGGACCACAGTATATGAAAGACATTGAAGTCCTGGAGTGTGTCTAGAGAAGAGCAACCCAGAGGGGTTTAAAGGGCATGCCATATGAGAAACAGCAAAGGGAGCTGGGACTGTTTAGTCTGGAGAGGAGAATGCTAAGGGGAGATCTTGTTGCTCTCTACAACTGCCTGAAGGGAGGTTGTATAGAGGCTGATGTTGATCTCTTCTCCCAGGTAACTAGCGCTAGGCTGAGGGGAAGTGTGTTTAAGTTGTACCGGGGGAGGTTTAGATTTGACATTGGGAAAATCCTCTTTACTGAGGGAGTGCTGAGACGTTAGAACAGGCTGCCCAGGGAATTGGTGGAGTCGCCATCCCTGGAAGCGTTACAGAAGCATGCAGATATGATGCATCAGGGCATGGTTTAGTGATCATGGCAGCTGGGTTACAATTGGATTCAGTGACCTTAAAGGTCTTTTCCAGTCTTAGTGATTCAATTCTATGATTCTACCAATGAGTCAATTTATGAATCTTGTGTGATATCTTTTTTAATTCTTGCTGCATGCATTTCAGCTGCAACATGCCTCACTAGTGATGAAAGCATGGTGCCTGTCACACTTTGCTTGAGCTTATGACAGCAGAGATCATTTCTCTCTGCAGCAAACCTTGGGTTTCATTGTGACACCTGTGAGGTGATGTGGAGCATTACTTTTATTGATACTTCAAAGAGATGTTGTAGGCCTCTTAAAACTGCTGCAGCATTTTGGCTGCAGCACAGCACATACTACCTGGGACTCACTGATCCACTTCTTTTGGCATGCAAGAGGCTGTGGTGCTGCCTTCCCAAAAAGTAAGCTAGAGCTAAACTTCTGAGCAGCAGGGTTCGGCTGTGTGAGTCATGAAGTGCTGTAACACAACAGGATGCTCTTACAACTAGAGCATTTCAGCAGTCCAGTGAATGATGCAGCTCCACTTAGAGTCGCATCAATCCAGCTGATAGGGTGAACCCTCCTGCGTCTGGCTTGGTGCTGAAGCAGATCTGTCTTGCAACTTTGTCCTGTGGCATGTCAGGTTTGCAGTATCCAGAAGAGCAGAAACAAGCTGTTAATCAAGGGAAGCTGCTATTTTGCTCCTTAAACTAAGAAATTGTTCTGTGAATAGTGAGAAATCCCTTGGAACATTTCATCTTGTCTGTCCCTTTGGAGCTTGTGTTAAATGCTGCAGGGTTGTGTTCTGTAAGAATAATTGCTTTCTGCTCCTTCATGCTTCTCCTTTTAGAGAGCTTTTACATCCCTGAGTGCCAAAGTAGTGCCACTGTGGTTCTTTCAGCATGTAGTTTCTCTAGGATGAGTAATCTGAAGAGAATGCAGAAACCTGGGAGCCTGTTAAATTATTGGAAGCACTGGAATCTTATGTCTGAGTTGTCCAGAATCTCAGGTAATAGAGTTGAGGAATTTCTCCAGAACCAGCCATGTTTTTCTTTCCAGAGAGCATAAAAGGGTTGATTTGTGCCCACAGATGATGTAGTATACTTCAGAGATAAGCACACCCATGCCTTACTTTGTGTGCAGGTTTTGTCTGCTTTAGAACTACAGTAGCTTTTAGAGAAGAAGGCAATTAGTTTGGGGGGTTTTCCACTTATAGAAGTACAATGTAAATGACAAGTAATTGAAAGATTTTCAATAGCTGCTATAGCTATATGCTAAAAGGTACATGAAAGGACAATTTTATGGCATAACAAAAGTGTACATATTTTACAGGCACCACACATCTTTGCAAATAAATGAAATTAGAATTTCCATAGGATAGGTACTGAGTTTAGGATAGGCTCTTGGTTGCAGCGAGTCCAATATCAGTCTGTAGTACTCTCATTTCTAGCAATTCAGAGCAGGTCATGAGACAAAAGTGTAGAAGAGAGCTGATTCTATGATTCAGCCGTAACAGTGCTGTGATCCCAGGAAGTTTCTTGCCATCCATTATTTCATGACAACCCACAGGACTGCAAAGATTAACCTGATCACAGGATTAACCAGGTTGGAAAAGACCTCTGAGATCATTGAGTCCAACCTATCACCTAACCCTTCTCATTAACTAAACCGTGGCACTAAATGCCTCATCCAGCTCCCTCTTAAACACCTCCAGGGATGGCAACTCCACCACCTCCCCGAGCAGCACATTCCAATGCCAATCACTCTTTCCATGAAGAATTTCTCTCTAATGTCCAGCCTGAACCTGCCCTGGTGCAATTTGAGACTGTGTCCTCTTGTTCTGTCACTGGGTGCCTGGGAATAGAGACAAACCCCACCTGGCTGCAGCCTCTAAGCAAAAAGTGTCAAACTTGGTAAACTAAACACCATCAGGAGAAGCTTCAAGTACCTAGTGCCTCACAAACTTTAGAGGATGCTGTTTGCTGTTTGTTTAGTTTGTGAGCAGGGGTAAGAGCTTCAACTGGGAGTTAAACATCCACAGACAGCACCGATGGAAGTGGGCAGCACTTCTCTGGAGGAGCAACAACACAACATCAGACACCTCCCATAACAATAAACAGGCCCTGGTAGTCTGAGCTAGGCAGGTCCAGTTCCCCAGACAGCTTCTTTTTTTCCCTTCAAATATTTCTGTAATTTGACAAAATCTTAATCATGCACTCTTCTCTTGTGCTGTGTGTGCAGTGCTTATATGCAACTTGGACTTGAAGGTTGAGTGAAGGTTGACTTGCAGGTTGAATGCTCTTTTTGCTTCTACAGCAAACTTGACTTCAAACTACAATTGTGGACCACAAATGGCTGGTTTTCATGACCCACTTTAGCCACACAAAGTTGCAGTTGAAAGTCAAGACTAGTTTTTTTCCCTTGTTTTGGTGGAAATGTTACAGTGGTAGGGCAGATTATGCTTGCATCTTATATCTTCATTCTCTTTCCTGTGCCCCATTGGAGAAGCTTACGCAGGTGTTGACAGCTTGCATGAAGGTAGTCACTTAAACTGAGCATTTGGAACGGGTGGATCCCAGAAACCTGAGTGCTCCCATGAACTATGGAAATCTTGGCTCAACACAGAATTTCCAAATGGGCAAGAGCTCTTCTATGTGTTCTTGGAAAAGGGATGTAAATACCATCCTTGAAAAAGTTAATGATGCACTAACTTAGCATATACAGTTTATGGAGCTGCCTTTAAGTGTTGCTAAAGACATTATGACTTAAGAAAGAAACTAATGACTTTATGTGCTGGAAATGCTGTGAGGAAGACAGAGTGAAAGTGCCCTGGAACATCTCTGGAAACTTAAAATGGAAATATCACAGTATCACCAAGGTTGGAAGAGACCTCATAGATCATCAAGTCCAACCCTTTACCACAGAGCTCAAGGCTAGACCATGGCACCAAGTGCCACGTCCAATCCTGCCTTGAACAGCTCCAGGGATGGCGACTCCACCACCTCCCTGGGCAGCCCATTCCAGTAGCCAATGACTCTCTCAGGGAAGAACTTTCTCCTCACCTCAAGCCTAAATTTCCCCTGGCGCAGCCTGAGGCTGTGTCCTCTCGTTCTGGTGCTGGCTGCCTGAGAGAAGAGAGCAACCTCCTCCTGGCTACAACCACCCCTCAGGTAGTTGTAGACAGCAATGAGGTCTCCCCTGAGCCTCCTCTTCTCCAGGCTAACCAATCCCAGCTCCCTCAGCCTCTCCTCGTAGGGCTGTGCTCGAGGCCTCTCCCCAGCCTCGTCGCCCTTCTCTGGACACGTTCAAGCATCTCAATGTCCCTCTTAAACTGGGGGGCCCAGAACTGAACACAGTACTCAAGGTGTGGTCTAACCAGTGCAGAGTACAGGGGCAGAATGACCTCCCTGCTCCTGCTGGCCACACCATTCCTGATGCAGGCCAGGATGCCACTGGCTCTCTTGGCCACAAGACTAATTGCAGAAGATGATAATGTGTAGGAGTACAATGTAAAGCATTATGGCTACTTAAACTAAACAAATGTACATGAAGACCTATGATCAGCTTGTATCACAGTTATTGCCTTCTTGTAAGAATTCAGTTACCTCAGTATAGTGTGACTGTGAAATTGCTGCTAACACAGGTTTCAGCATGACCTTCTGAACACATTCTAATCTTACACCTCTTATGTTAGAAGCTCCACTTCTCAGATATGGAATCTTGCAGTAATGAAAGAGGAATACTTTTCATAGACAAGAAAACCTTTCCTGGAACTGAGGAGAGTGAAGGCATCAGTCCAGTTTCCAGCAGAATTTGACCCTTTCATTGGCTTTCTTGATGTTGTTTATGGCCCAGATATTTCAAGAAGCAATTGGACAAACTGATTAAAAATTGAAAATGAAACACCTGATTTTGGTGCTAGAATCTGATTAAAAGTTACTGGTCTTGTAATAAATGTTACTGTCTGAGAGATGCTATTAAAGGTAAAATTGAATTTTCACCATAAAATGTATATGATCAGGTTTATTGATGTTACTTTCCCTAGAGTTGCTTGCATTTTAAGCAAAATACATTAAAAGTTAAATACTGGTCTGGCTAGGTTAGGACAATTATGTTGGGATACTTTTTCATTACATTTTTACCAAGATCAAAGTTTTTTTGTTGGAGTAAAGGCCTACGTTCAGGGAAACTTTGTAGTCACATCAAACCAGACTGAAAATTGAATCATTTTGCCACTCTTTAATAAGAGCAATTGTGGTGGTTTGGGTGTTCCCTGCTCCCCCACACTTTGGAAATCACCCAGACTAGACTCAGTCGGCTCTGGAAATTGAATGAAGCTTATATTTACAGCTAGCACAATATAGAAGCAGATATTTACAGTATATACAGTTATAGACAGAAATATACAAGGTAAAAGGTAATACAGAAACACAACTCCCCTCCCAGAAACCTGGGGAGGGGCTCCCAACCGTCCCTTCACCTTCCCCCTACCCCTCTCAACCTTACCCCAGTCCCAAGGAAGAATGGAGGTTCTGCCAGGGGGTTAGGAAGCAAAGTGGATTAATCAGAAAGGCTAGAGAGAAAAATGCAGCTCAGAGCTCCCCAGCAGGAGAAGTGTGTTATCTATTTGGATTCTTCTTCTTGTATCTCTTAGTAAGCCTATGGGTGAAGTAGATATCATTCTGTTTTCACAGCCAGTAATCTAGTTCTTCTCACCAAAACATTCTAGCTAGCTTCAAACTAGCACAGTGATGCTTGGAGAATGCCCTGCAGTATGAATGTGATCTTCACAAATTTGGAAGGAGAGGCAAGATTAAATACAGAGATTCAGGTTAAAACATGTTTTACTTGGCACCTATTAGGCTGGAATGATTTAGATACATGTGTCACAAAGACTAGGTCTGAATTATTGGACAACAAATCGTGTCAACCAACACAGTAATGTTTAAACCTCAAGATAACTTTGTGAGCCTCTCCTTCTAAGTGTCCAAATTTTCTAATTGAAAAAAAAATCTATATTAAAAGGAATTCAATAGATTTTAAATTTATTGCTATCCTCAACCTTAAACTCTTTCTTCTTTTGTATTTACAGGGTTTAATACAATATGAATCATTAAGTAAAACACCTTTATCTTGTTTTCCCATAGACAAGATCAAATGCATTTTGTTTTATACTTGTAGTGGTTTAGAACTAATCTTCTATCCTGATTTTAAATTATAAACATAGAATAGGAAAATAGTAGAAAGAATAGAAAAAAAGTAGGAAGTAAATAAAATAGGGCATTGGATCACAGTATCACAGTCTCACAGTATCACCAAGGTTGGAAGAGACCTCATAGATCATCAAGTCCAAGCCGTTATGACAGAGTCAAGGCTAGACCATGGCACCAAGTGCCACGTCCAATCCTGCCTTGAACAGCTCCAGGGACGGCGACTCCACCACCTCCTTGGGCAGCCCATTCCAGTAGCCAATGACTCTCTCAGTGAAGAACTTTCTCGATGTTCAAGAAAAGCCTGGATGAGGCACTTAGTGCCATGGTCTGGTTGACTGGATAGGGCTGGGTGCTAGGTTGGACTGGATGATCTTGGAGGTCTCTTCCAACCTGGTTGATTCTATGATTTTATGCAGTCCTTGCCAATGTAGATACAGATCAACGGGAGGAGTTTCGTGGCATACCACAAGAAGTTGGGGAGGATCTGACCTGAAGGGACTTAGGAAGAGCTTGTACTTAAGCATGTATGGAATTAATTTGGGGGTTAGATGTTTACTGGACATGGGGAAAATGCACCACCCCATTTATCTCTCTGTGATTTCCCAGAAATGACACATTGAGAAACCCTTGCCTCAGGTATCGAAGACAAAACGAAGACACTTTGACTTCAGAAATTAATAGATGGGTTATTTTTTTCCTTATCCCTCAGTCTTCCTATTTTTAGCTCTGTTCGGAACTAGGGGGATAAAAATAATTGCCACGTTGCAGTCGACAGAGTCAGTACAGGGAAAATTAGTTCCAGCTTTTGACAAATAAATTGCTTAATAAAATTATAACAATTGCTTCACTTGCAGTGTTGTTTGACTTTAAGCATCTAGTGTGACTATGCCAGGAATGCAAGATTAGGTCTCCAAGCATACATGGAGAAGTCTAGTAATGTCAGGTCAAGGGGGAATGGGTTTAAACTGGCAGAGGGGAGATTTAGACTGGATGTTAGGAGGAAGTTCTTTCCAGTGAGGGTGGTAAGACACTGGCACAGGTTGCCCAGGGAGGTTGTGGATGCTTCCTCCCTGGAGGCGTTTAAAGCCAGGTTGGATGAGGCCTTGAGCAGCCTGCTCTAGTGGGAGGTGTCCCTGCCTATGGCAGGGGGTTGGAGCTGGATGATCCTTGAGGTCCCTTCCAACCTAAACCATTCTATGATTCTAAGTTTATAGACTAAGGAAAACTGGAGCTTAACATCACAGGGAAGTTAAACCTGTATAACACAAGGTGTGAAATGTCACACAGAAATGGCTTCAAATTTAAGTTACCGTGTTCCTCTTCCACACAGCCTTGTAACGGTGCCTCTCTAGTCTTGTACAGTGGTACAGGCTCTTATTACATTCTAGGGGAGGTTCTTACAAACTATGAAAGGTTAAGTTCTGTGGAGCTCTTCTTTCCATGAGCATGTGGATGTGATTACTTCACGAGCTGTATTCACGGCTGCTTATTCTTAAACTGAAAAATTGAGCTTCGTTGCAGTCCCTTGCTCTCAACAAGAGAGTTGCACGACTTAAGAAGATCTCGCAGAACAAGAACTATGTTTTCATCTTCGCTAACAGTGGCTTTGTTCCTTTGATATTACCTTTTAATCTAACTTTCTGTGATGGTAAGAATGGGTTTTTTTGGTGATAGGGAGACAATAGGTGTAACCTTACTCAGGCTTTTTAGAGTTTTGTCTTGGAAACAAGCTGGTGAAATAGAAACTAAATGAAATCATCCTAAGGTGGCCACTGAAGGGGATTAGTGTATTGCATAGTTATCACTGAATATTTGCCAACTCTGATGATGCTTCAAGAAGGCCTCTTTGAGGGATCTGCCCTGCTATCCCTTACAGCATTCTTTAATAGATTGCTATACTTTCTGTCACTCTCCAGAAGCCATCTGTTTAAATCTAGTTAAGACAGAAAACTAACAGTATACAGAGGAACAGCTCAGAATTTATGACACTGGACCTGCAATCTATTTGGAAAACTGGAAATGAACACAATGTGAGAAGGTTGCTTTGTACTCAAAATGTACATGAGGAAAATGAATGGCAGCAGTATGGTACATGGGAGTCCAGGCTGTGTGTTGAACTGCATGCTGAAGGCACCGTCCTTGAGACTGTTGGAATATGAAGGTTGATGATCATCCAGAATCAACCAGGTTGGAAGAGACCTCTAGGATCATCCAGTCCAACCTAGCACCCAGCCCTAGCCATGGCACTAAGTGCCTCATCCTAGCTTTGCTTGAACACCTCCAGGGACGGTGACTCCACCACCTCCCTGGGCAGCCCATTCCAATGCCAGTCACTCTCTCTGGCAACAACTTCCTCCTAACATCCAGCCTAGGCCTCCCCTGACACAACTTGAGACTGTGTCCCCTTCTTCTGTTGCTGGTGGCCTGTCAGAAGAGACAACCCCCACCGGGCTACGACCTCCTTTCAGGTAGTTGTAGACAGCAATGAGGTCTGCCCTGAGCCTCCTCTTCTGCAGGCTAAACAACCCCAGCTCCCTCAGCCTCTCCTCAAAGGGCTGTGCTCCAGGCCCCTCACCAGCTTTGTCACCCTTCTCTGGACATGTTCCAGCACCTCAACATCTCTTTGAAATTGAGGGGCCCAGAACTGGACGCAGTACTCAAGGTGTGGCCTGACCAGTGTGGAGTACAGGGGCATAATAACCTGCTTCGGGATCTTCATGAAATATAGGTGAGGAGGTCTTCGCTTTAGCCACTGCTAGTGAGGTGTGGTGCATAGCTTGGAGTGTTGGGCTTTTAGAGAAATGCACACCAATTGGAGAATTAGAAAGGAAAAACTAGGAGAAACTGTGAGCATTAGTAATGTGACTAGGAAGAAATGACTGAAATTTGAGCAAATGCATGTGAGAAATTCACATAGGAACAGGGAGAGGGACCAGAAAGAGCTTCTTGTGTGAATTGAGTAAGAGGAAAAAGTTAGAAATTTGATAAGGTGACAGTACTGGAACAGGCATCTCAGAAAGCTGAGTAATAGCTGTCCCTGGAAGTTAATAGCCAGGCAGACATACACACAGGAGATGATTTAAGTGTACATGGTGTACTTGGAGAGAGAGGAGAGAGCTCATCCAGCTCCATTTCTCATGCTGTACATTCTTGATTGTAAACGTTATAAAACCATGTGGGTATCTCCACTGAACAACCCTTTCCTCTGGCATATTGCAGTGCTGCAGCCCTGTGCAAGTTCATATGTTGAATTTTACTCCATCTGACTTTCAGCTATCACAGGCTTTCTGATTCCTCTCAGCCTCCTGGACCTGGGAGGAACTGAGGTTCAGTAGAGCAACAGCTTGAGGGAAACACTGGAGGATGTTTATGATGTGGAAGATGCTGTTTTGTAGGTGTATTTCTTTCCAGGACCTCGTCCGTGCCCAGGGCCTTAGAAAGCAAATCTCCCTATTGCAGCCTGATGCCCTAGCTAACTCCTTTACCAAATATGGCACAGAGCCATATTTGCCATCTGTCTATCAAATTGACAAGTCTCTTTTTCAATCAGCCCCCAACATCACCGATGTGGAAGCCTGTTAGCTGCTTCTGTTCCCCTTTGCATCGTTGGCTGTAGATGCTGCAACCTTTAAGCTCCCATTTTCATCTCTGTAAAAGGAGCACATTCTTGGCATGCACAATGCTCATGCTGCTGTGGTAAAAATCTAACATCCCAATCCATGCTGCACTTAATAAAATACACAATATCTATGAAATATTGTTACTTTAGAGATGCTAAGTGATGTTTCTATACTATCCATAAATGTTTCTCACACACACATTATTTTGCATTTAACATTTTGACCAAAATGCCAATTGCTCTTCATTTTTCTCAGCTGCATTGACTTTTCAGAGCCTGAACGTGGTTTGGTTTATTAATTCCTGATTTAGTTTTGCTGAAAATGGCAGTGATGGCAGCAGATCAGCATGAAGGATTCCTTTTAGTTGTCAGATAAGGATATGAAGGTTGTTTGATATTTACCAACCTTATCATTTTAATTTTGTTAACTTGAGGAGATCAGAATAGGACTGGCTCACACCTGCAATATTGTAGTGAAAGATGCAGTTGAATGGAGTCACGAATGGAGTCACACTTCAAGCATGGATTATGGTGTAGTACTCAAAAGTCCATGCTGGTGCCTAGGCATTAAGTGTCCTGTGTTTTGTGTTATAGTGAAAACACAGCTGCTTCTTTTTTCTCTCTGGTTGTCAAACCAGGAACTGCATACTGTTAGAATAGAATAGAATAGAATAGAATAGAATAGAATAGAATAGAATAGAATAGAATAGAATCAGCCAGGTTGGAAGAGAACTCCAAGATCATCCAGTCCAACCTAGCACCCAGCCCTATCCACTCGACTAGACCATGGCACTAAGTGCCTCATCCAGGCTTGTCTTGAACACTTCCAGGGACGGTGACTCCACCACCTCCCTGGGCAGCCCATTCCAATGCCAATCACTCTCTCTGGCAAGAACTTCCTCCTGACATCCAGCCTATACTTCCCCCTGGCACAACTTGAGACTGTGTCCCCTTGTCCTGTTGCTGGTTGCCTGGGAGAAGAGACCAACCCCCACCTGGCCACAACCTCCCTTCAGGTAGTTGTAGACAGCAATGAGGTCCCTCCTGAGCCTCCTCTTCTCCAGGCTGCACACCCCCAGCTCCCTCAGCCTCTCCTCATAGGGTTTGTGTTCCAGGCCCCTCACCAGCCTTGTTGCCCTTCTCTGGACACATTCCAGTTGTCGGGAACAGAGACTAGATCTTGGTTTAAATCATATACGTTTGAAGGCTTCTTTTCCTCAGATGTGTATTAATTGAAAAACAAAATGGGGAAAAAACCCAAAGCCCTTAAAATAAACCAGATTCCTAATGGAATAAGAAAACTCCCTCCAGTGCATTTTCTCTCTCTGTGTCAGCTTTTATAGTTCTATTTCTGGCATGCATCTTTTAAGATTTCTTTAAAGATTGTTGAAGAAATCCTCTCTTACATCAACAAACACTTTTCAGAGCCTGAGCAAAGATTAATAAAAAACAGCTTGCACAAAGGATTGGTCATTGACGAGGAAAAGGGGCAAAAAACACTCTAGGAAAGGAAACCCAGGGCTGCTTTGTGATCTTTTTTTTTTTATTTACTTTCTAAGATCATCTAAATGCAAAGCTGCATTTCAGGGTTGTAAACAACTGGATTGTCAAGTAAATAAATGCTTGCATAGAGCAATCAGGAGATTGTAGGTTTTGTGTCCAGTTCTGGGCTCCTCAATTCAAGAGAGATGTTGAGGTGCTGGAAGGTGTCCAGAGAAGTGCAACAAGGCTGGTGAGGGGCCTGGAACACAAACCCTATGAGGACAGGCTGAGGGAGCTGGGGGTGTGCAGCCTGCAGAAGAGGAGGCTCAGGGGGGACCTCATTGCTGTCTACAACTACCTGAAGGGAGGCTGTAACCAGGTGGGGGTTGGTCTCTTCTCCCAGACAACCAGCAATAGAACAAGGGGACACAGCCTCAAGTTGTACCAGGGGAGGTCTAGGCTGGATGTTAGGAGGAAGTTGTTGGCAGACAGAGTGATTGGCATTGGAATGGGCTGCCCAGGGAGGTGGTGGAGTCACTGTCCCTGGAGGTGTTCAAGAGAAGACTGGATGAGGCACTTAGTGCCATGGTCTGGTTGACTGGATAGGGCTGGGTGCTAGGTTGGACTGGATGATCTTGGAGTTCTCTTCCAACCTGGTTGATTCTATTCTATGTGTGCATAAAGATGTGCATTAAAATCTGCAAACAGGAACTTCATTTGCACTCGCAGGGTCATATTTATTAATGCCATGTTAGATTGTCCTGTCTTAGGTCAGCTTAGCCTGTTAGCCAGCACTCAGTAAATGGTGAAGAACAAAACCCAAAGGAAAACTCAGATATTGGAATAATGCTATAGGAGGGCCCTGCAACAATACTGGGAAGCATACAGTAGATCAGGTGTTCTGCTGAAGCTTTGAATGCTTGGCAAGTTTTTACTGGCTAGAAGCTCCCGAGCTTACCTGCTACTGTTTGCTTTTCTCCTCAGGAGTGTACAACAAACAGAAAGTGGGAATACCTCTGTACAGAGTTTAGCAGAGCTACCAGCAAAATTCCTGTCAGCATATTGCATTAAGGGCTCATCAGACCAATAACATGCTCTCAACTCTCTTGTTTATAAGCACATTGACAACACTGCTGTCTTTTTCCAACATATTGTGGGGTGGAGAGACTGATTATGCCTGTCTGTCTGGAAATCCATGCCCCAAAGGAGGAGGGAGCAAGTTTCAAATCATGCACCTTCCAGATTGAAGCTAAAGGAAACACAGAATGTACAGCTGCAACTGCTGTACTAATGAGAGAATTAATAAAGCATGAAGCAAGCATGGAGTGTACTCATAAAACAGAAGGGCAAACATCTTTTAGCCCTAGGTTTTATGTCAGAACTGAAATTTTGGTCATTCATTATGCATCCAGAATGTCTAAGATACTGCTTATTTGCAAAGTGCCCAGGAGGGATCACAGTATCACAGTCTCACAGTATCACCAAGGTTGGAAGAGACCTCATAGATCATCAAGTCCAACCCTTTACCACAGAGCTCAAGGCTAGATCATGGCACCAAGTGCCACGTCCAATCCTGCCTTGAACAGCTCCAGGGACGGCTGCTCCCCCACCTCCCTGGGCATCCCATTCCAGTGTCCAATGACTCTCTCACTGAAGAACTTTCTCCTCACCTCGAGCCTAAATTTCCCCTGGCGCAGCCTGAGGCTGTGTCCTCTTGTTCTGGTGCTGGCCACCTGAGAGAAGAGAGCAACCTCCTCCTGGCTACAACCACCCCTCAGGTAGTTGTAGACAGCAATGAGGTCTGCCCTGAGCCTCCTCTTCTCCAGGCTAAACAATCCCAGCTCCCTCAGCCTCTCCTCGTAGGGCTGTGCTCGAGGCCTCTCCCCAGCCTCGTTGCCCTTCTCTGGACATGCTCAAGCATCTCAATGTCCCTCTTAAACTGGGGGGCCCAGAACTGGACACAGCACTCTAGGTGCGGTCTAACCAATGCAGAGTACAGGGGCAGAATGACCTCCCTGCTCCTGCTGGCCACACCATTCCTCATGCAGGCCAGGATGACACTGGCTGTCTTGGCCACCTGGGCACACTGCTGGCTCAATGGCTGGATGTAGGAATGCCACTTTTGAACCAAAAGCAGTGAAGACTTATGTGTATTACTTTGATGTTTTGTTCACCAGAGAAAGGGAAAGAATTAAATTGGTTGTTTTATACTTAAGTAGGAATGAAAAATAGGGAAGAATGTAACCCTACAGAGATTTCCAGGTTTTTCCAACAATAACTGACTCAATAGGTGTGTTTTCAAAATATATTGGGAGAATGTATTGCAGAAGGGAATCCTTCCCACAGTACCAAACATGTGTTTACAGCGGAGGTTAACAAACGAAACTTCTTGATTTGAGTTCCGTTTGGTTTGTGCTGTAGAAACAAATGTTTGTTCTGTGGGATTTATTTAATTCATTCCACATTCCTGTTCTGTGCTGGTTTGTGAAAACAAACAAACAAAAAGTCCAAAGCAAATTAAAAAGAAGGAAAGGAGAGGAATTTGCAAGAGCAAATATATGCAGTAAGGGAAGACACAAGCCAGCAGTTGAAAAGAAATGTGTATATTTTTGTACTAGAATAGACTACAATAGAATCAACCAGGTTGGAAGAGACCTCCAAGATCATCCAGTCCAACCTAGCACCCAGCCCTATCCAGTCAACCAGACCATGGCACCTAGAAGTATCCTTGTCTTATAATCTCAAGGAGAGAGGAAAACATGAAGGCTTCAAGTTTGTCACATCTTCTACTTGTTTTAAACTTCAGATACTGTCATTGTGAGGGTGGTAAGACACTGGCACAGGTTGCCCAGGGAGGTTGTGGATGCTTCCTCCCTGGAGGTGTTTAAAGCCAGGCTGGATGAGGCCTTGAGCAGCCTGCTCTAGTGGGAGGTGTCCCTGCCTATGGCAGGGGGGTGGAGCTGGATGATCCTTGAGGGCCCTTCCAACCTAAACCATTCTATGATTCTATGATTGATTTTGGTGGTAATATGAGAGAGGTCAAACATATGGTAAGTCCTTGCAAAAATTAATCCAGGTGGCTGTTGCCTAAGTGGTCAGTGAAGTCAGTACATGTCTGCAGCAACCTGGCTGCTGCTGCTGTCTTGTTTGGTTTGTTTTCTTTCTAGCAGCAAATCTGATTTTTAAAATGCCAGAATACAGCAGATACTTTCCAAGTGACACTCCTCAATGCAGTTATTTGCAATAGCTGCCAGGTCGTGAAAGGGAGCAGGGTGTCTGCAGAACATGCTCTGCGTGAAGACACAGCTCTCACTCGAAAGTATGCAAATTCCTGGGTTAAGTCCATATTGCTATAACATAGCTGCAGAAACATTGACAAAAATGGTTTTCCTAGCAGCGGCTGAAATAGTTTCTAAGTAAAAATGAGATACAGAAGAAGAGAGAAGAAGCTGAGCATTATAGGTTTTTCCTTCCCAGTATGTGAATCATAGAATGAACCAGATTGGAAGAGAACTCCAAGATCATCCAGTCCAACCTAGCACCCAGCCCTGTCCAGTCAACCAGACCATGGCACTAAGTGCCTCATCCAGGCTTTGCTTGAACATCTCCAGGGATGACAACTCCACCACCTCCCTGGGCAGCCCATTCCAATGCCAATCATTCTGTCTGTGAAGAACTTCCTCCTAACATTGAGCCCATACCATCCCCTGGCACAACTTGAGACTGTGTCCTCTTGTTCTGTTGCTTGTTGTCTGGGAGAAGAGACCAACCCCCACCTGGCTACAGCCTTCCTTCACGTAGTTGTAGGCAGCAATGAGGTCCCCCCTGAGCCTCCTCTTCTGCAGGCTGCACACCCCCAGCTCCCTCAGCCTCTCCTCACAGGGCTGTGCTCCAGGCCCCTCACCAGCTTTGTTGCCTTTCTCTGGACACATTCCAGTATCTCAACATCTCTCTGGAATTGAGGAGCCCAAAACTGGACACAGTACTCCAGGTGTGGCCTGACTAGTGTTGAGTTCAGGGGCAGAAAAACCTCCCTCATCCTACCAGCCACACTGTTCCCGATACCGGCCATGATGGTGATGATTTTGATGTCTCTGCAACTGAACTGGGTGAACGTGGGAAGCTGCTGGACTTTGTGTCAGGTTCTTCAGCTAGATAGTTGTGCCCTTTTCCCTTGCCCCTCGCACTGTGCAAATGAAGGCCTGTGATTGCTACTGTGGTGTTGTAGCTAGTGAAGTCACAACATGCCTGTGCTGAGCTAAGTAAAATGTGTAATGCACTGATCAAATTGTATTTTAAGCACAAAATGTACTACCTTTTAAAATGCTGCCTAAACCCAGATTTTGTTTGACTCTACACTGTTTAGTCCATCTCTATGCTGTCACAGTCACAGCTGTAGAATTGCTGTTGCTTAAGAAATGGCTTCTGTGAAATGTCTGAGCACTGAAGTGGTAACAGAAGTTGTGGAGGAAAGCTTGGTGCTCTAAAATCACTGTTCTTGTGGGTTTATGTTGTTCCAATGGGTGCTGAAATGTGGTCCCTGTATTCACCTTTGAATGGTGCATTCCTTCATAAAGAATTTTTATTGAGATATTACCATGAGGCCAAAGACAGAAAGCCTGTTCTCAGCCACAGCATTCATCTCTCATATACTGATTGCATCTTGTGCAGCGTAGTTGTCGTGGAGGGCCCTTAGGCCTGAAATCAGACCTGCATATGCCTTGCCCTGCCTGGACATGTTTTTCCTGCTTTTAGTCAGGGGTGAGCACATGGCCAGCACAGAGGGCCACAACGGGTCTGGGGCCACGCGGAGCCTG
>WAAF01013768.1:0-48027 GCA_013400475.1 Tricholaema leucomelas | reverse complement strand
TATGCTGGTCATTGTAATATAGTTATTAATAAGCCATTTGTGATATTTCCCATAAGGTCTTTCATAACCGTGAATGAATCATATTTAATATAGTGGCTGGGGGGGTGTCGAGTTAAGAATATTGAGTTTAATAAACATATATTTTTGTATAAAATTATCTCGCACCGATTGATTTCTCCCCTTCACCACGAACGGGCGATAAGGGCAGAAACCCCCTCCGCAACAGTAGTACTGAATCATCTCAAGGTCTCTAGATGTATTGCCAGTGGCGTTTTCTTGACTGTCAAAATTGTATCTTTGTTGTCTTCCAGTCTTTTATTGGCTTTTCTTGGAGAGCTAGGAGGAAGACTGGCAATGACTCATAGACAGCAATGTCAGTACAGAGGAAAAACAGTTCAGATAACCTCACAGAGGCCTTTCTTTTTTGTGAATGGCTTTACCAGCTCTTTGACAGTAAAGTGAAATAAAGAAAGTTAAAGAAGTAGCAAATTTGATTTGTGGGTTGTTTTTTTGTGGGATTTTTTTGGGTTGACTGCTTCCAATGGGACAGTCATCCCTAGCAAAAGGATTGTGCAACAACTCTTTAAACTGTTTCTTTCTTTTCTTTAAACTGCTTCTGTTCACTTAGTTTTCTGGACTTGGTTTTTTCCCATCAACTGGTCTGGTTGACTGGCTAGGGCTGGGTGCTAGGTTGGACTGGATGACCTTGGAGGTCTCTTCCAACCTGGTTGATTCTATGATTCTGTGAAGTGTACTTTAGTCCATTGGAAAGGAGTGTTTTCTGCATGCAGATGAAGAGAGACAGCCAACATTGTTTCAAGAACTAGTCACTGGACTCTCAGTTGAACTGCTGAGTCCCAGTTTGCAAGAATGAAAAATTAACTTCTTTAATGGCATATAAAAATATGTGTACAGGGTTGTGCTTTTCACAGCTGTGGTGAAGGAAGAAGCATTTGCCCTGTGAGCTCTTCTTTGGCCTCCTGCTCAGTGGCTGAAGGGGCTGAGGGGTGGATGACCACCATATTCCTACCCTAACAGCTCACAGCTGCATAGATAATGCAGAAGTTGTGAGCAATTACTCTGTCCAATAAAACCTGTGACTCAAATGTACTAATTTCTTGCAGTGTTTAGTTGAGGATATGAAGTATTTAAATTCCAGGACTTCTGCTGCCATCTCTGTCACAGGACTCAGACCTTTGCTGGCATAGGTTTGATAGCACAGATAGGGGTGCATCCTTGTCATGCACCCAACACTAAGGTGAATGGGCTGCCCAGGGAGGTGGTGGAGTCGACATCCCTGGAGCTGTTCAAGGCAGGATTGGATGTGGCACTTGGTGCCATGGTCTAGCCTTGGGCTCTGAGGTAATGGGTTGGACTTGATGATCTATAAGGTCTCTTCCTTGGTGATACTGTGATACTGTGAACAGTGCTTTCAGAGTTTAAGATAAATACTTAACATAGATTTCCTCACTCTTTCTGGTAAAAATGGCTTCTTAACTCCCAACAAATTCCAAAGACCATCATGCTCCACTAACAAGTGGGCTGGAAGGGTGCTGTGCTATGCAAAGATCTGCATCTGCCCACTGCATACTGAAATCATGTGTTTTGTCTTTCAGACTCCGACCTGAGCATGCGGACACTCAGCACACCCAGTCCAGCATTAATATTTCCACCAAACTCCCCTGGTTTCCAGAATGGCAGAGGGTCTTCAACATCTTCATCCTCAGTCACTGGGGAAACTGTTGCCATGGTCCACTCGCCGCCGCCAACCCGACTCACTCATCCTCTTATCCGGCTGGCATCCAAGCACCAGAAGGAGCAGGCCAACATAGACCGGCTGCCTGACCACTCAGTGATCCAGATCTTCTCCTTCCTGCCTACCAACCAGCTGTGCCGCTGTGCCCACGTGTGCCGCCGCTGGTATAACCTTGCCTGGGACCCCCGCCTTTGGAGGACTATTCGCCTGACCAGCGAGACAATCAACGTAGACAGGGCTCTTAAAGTGCTGACACGAAGGCTTTGTCAGGATACACCCAACGTATGTCTCATGTTGGAGACGGTAATTGTCAGTGGCTGCAGGCGGCTCACGGACAGAGGACTCTACACCATTGCCCAGTGCTGTCCAGAACTGAGGAGGCTGGAGGTGTCTGGCTGTTACAACGTCTCCAACGAGGCAATCTTTGATGTCGTGTCACTGTGCCCAAACCTGGAACATCTGGATGTGTCAGGTAACAGGAAGTATTTCAGTATAGATGCCTTTAATCCTAAAAGCCTTGTGCTTCTCAAACCCGTGGCCCCACAGCTGCACATGCTTGACAACCCCATGGTCCCACATTGACAACCCCATGGCCCCACATTGACAAACCCCTGGCCCCACGCTTTCCTTTTCTGTGTCATCTTTTGAACTAGTAAGGCTGGCCTCCCAACAGGGTACTGGTGACACAGGCACTTCTAGAATCTCAATGCCCCAAATGCCAGGGGAACTTCTTAAGTGGTCAGGCTACCTGCCACAGAGACAAGCTAGCAGAGATGGTCCCTTCAAATAGCATGAGGAGAACTCACAAAGCACCTTTGCAAAGGCCTACATTGCAATCAGTGCTAAGTAGCCTTCGTGTGGTGAAGGCTGGTTTCTGGGCAACCTGTTGCTGTGCTCCACTTGCAACCTCCAACCTGTCTCAACTGGCTGGCATGCAAGCATCAGAGAGAACAGGCCTTCATCTGGGGAAGGTTACTTACCTCAGAAAAATGTCTTTTTCTCTCTTTATTTTATATGTGACTTAAGAAGTTCAGAATCAGTGCTAGGCTTTTGTGTGGGTATAAATACCAGTTGTTAACCCTAGCTAAACTTCAAGGTCCTCGTGTTTTGTTCTTATTTTTTTATTTGAGCCAGCAGTGTGCCCAGGTGGCCAAGAGAGCCAATGGCATCCTGGCCTGGATCAGGAACAGTGTGGCCAGTAGGATGAGGGAGGTTATTCTTCCCTTGTCCTCAACACTGGTCAGGCCACACTTTGAGTACTGTGTCCAGTTCTGGGCTCCTCAATTCAAGAGAGATGTTGAGGTGCTGGAATGTGTCCAGAGAAGGGCAACGAAGCTGGTGAAGAGCCTGGAACATAAACCCTATGAGGAGAGGCTGAGGGAGCTGGGGGTGTGCAGCCTGGAGAAGAGGAGGCTCAGGAGTGGCCTCATTGCTGTCTACAATTACCTGAAGGGAGGCTGTAGCCCCTTAATTGCTTGAAGTTCATATCTCATGCTCCTTAACAGCATTTTTGTGATCCCTCTGGATTATCTACAGATTTTTTTTCATTTTGTTTTTTGTTTTTAAGATCTGAAGTATCTTCCACTAAGCCTTTGAATGAGAAGCTGTTGTATCAAGTGGTATGGGTTTGGGTCATTCACTTTTGACATGGTCTCATTTTTGAGGCGGTCTCTGCACATTGTCACTCTCTTTATTTCCGGACTACAAGATCCATCAGTGTTTCTGATACGTGGAGCTCTAAGGCCATCATCCTACCTTTTCTGGCTTTTCATAGGGCACGTCATCCCTGTTGGCCAGGGTTTTCCCAGTACAGAAAAGCTTTTTTCTCCTTGTCTGAGGAGACATTTAGGCATAAACTGCAGAAATTGTCTGAGTAGACATTTATGGCTAAAATTGTTGGACCTTGATCACCACCAACAGGTAAATCCTCCCTTACTCCTTGCAGTTGTTCCTCGCTATGCCAATTTAATGTGCCTAGCTGAACTTGGCAGAGATAAGAATTTCCCTTCAGAAGCCTGAGGCTGCCAGTTTGCAGTAGAGCAGAAACAGCACTTCCCAAAGAAAGCTTTCATTCACCACCATGCACAGAATGGAAGTTAAAAACAGGGGAATCCTGTGAACGTGTTTTTCCCTTTAATCTAGCTCTTAATCTTTCCTTGCAAGGTCTGGTGTTTATCTTCTAGTCTACTTATGTCCATTTATGGCCAGACTTTCTCACTTGAAACAGCTCTTTTCTGTATCTGTCTATATCTACCCACACCCTTGCCAGTCTGTTGGCTCCTGATGACTCTCCCTATTCTCCTTAGGTTTTGTGTCCTTCTCGCATTGCAGGCTTGGGGATGGATTCACATCTGCTCTCCAAATGCTTCTTGGAGGGTGGGTGGAGTCTGTCTCTTCAATAATGGGGTTGGATGTAGAAAAGCCTCTGATGTTTGTTTACAGACTCAGCCAGTCAGCCATGAGACTGCCCCTGATTAAAACACTGCATTGGTTGTCATGCAGTACCAATTTCTCAGACTGTCACTGGACTTAGGTTGTAGTCACAGGTTGTAGGCTGTCCCTAGGTAAACCTAGGACTATCGTCTTACATTTTGGACATGGACAAAATTGGTCTGCTGCCTTGCTGGTGCTCAAAATCTCAAATCAACCTCTCTGACCCCAGCGTAGTTTGTTATTTCCCCTGGTGTAGAGATGCATCACAGCAAATCCAAACTAGTCAGGGTGATTCTGCCCTCGTAGCGTGAAGATGTCTTCATCACATTCAGCACACAATTCCACGCCTACCTCTCTAGTCTTGCAGTGTGATCTGCGTTTACTGCTTGCTTAAATTCACTGTGTTTTTCCACATAGGCTGCTCCAAGGTAACATGCATCAGTTTGACTCGTGAAGCCTCCATCAAGCTGTCTCCCTTACATGGGAAGCAAATCTCCATTCGCTACTTGGACATGACAGACTGCTTCGTCCTGGAGGATGAAGGACTGCACACCATTGCCGCTCACTGCACTCAACTGACCCACCTGTACCTGCGCCGCTGTGTCCGCATCACCGACGAGGGTCTCCGCTACCTGATGATTTACTGCACATCCATTAAGGAATTGAGCGTGAGTGACTGTCGCTTTGTCAGTGACTTTGGCCTGCGGGAGATTGCCAAGCTGGAGTCGCGTCTCCGATATCTTAGCATTGCTCACTGTGGCCGTATCACAGATGTGGGCATCCGTTACATAGCCAAATACTGCAGCAAGCTGCGCTACCTCAACGCGCGGGGCTGCGAGGGCATCACGGACCATGGCGTGGAATACCTTGCCAAAAATTGCACAAAACTCAAATCGCTGGATATTGGCAAGTGCCCTCTGGTCTCAGACACCGGCCTGGAGTTT
This sequence comes from Tricholaema leucomelas, assembly GCA_013400475.1. Taxonomy (NCBI): domain Eukaryota; kingdom Metazoa; phylum Chordata; class Aves; order Piciformes; family Lybiidae; genus Tricholaema lacrymosa; species Tricholaema leucomelas. Next base: position 42,894 of record WAAF01013768.1, on the reverse strand, counting down.
CTAGCCCTCAACTGCTTCAACCTGAAGCGCCTGAGTCTGAAATCGTGTGAGAGCATCACTGGGCAGGGCCTGCAGATTGTAGCTGCCAACTGTTTTGACCTGCAGATGTTGAATGTGCAGGACTGTGATGTCTCTGTGGACGCTCTGCGATTTGTTAAGCGGCATTGCAAACGCTGTATTATAGAGCACACCAACCCTGCCTTCTTCTGAAAGGACACCCTGCACCTATCATTACAATGCAGTATTAAAACCACTGATGTATAAACATGTGCTCCCATACTCACTAGTGCTGTCTTTTCTATAGCTCACAGGAGTCAGCTTTCCTTTTATGTCGTGGGTGAAGGGGGTTTCTAGAGGACTCATTTGTTTGCTTTCTGTATGATCACTTTTTAAGGTGCAGTAGGTCTCCATGGAGGGGCTACCTTAATGCAAAAGCAATGAGTGCTCAATATCCCCAGTGGGGTGCATTTTCATAACAGCCATGACCTTGTCCCAGGCTACAGTAGCTACCTCCAAAGGAAACAGCACATGATCCCTCCTTTGGAAATGCTGCTAAGCTGTGTTAAATGCATCTGAATTCCAGCTGTGTTCATGAAGCTGACTATGCAGTATGTGTCTGTGTTCTCCAACTTCTTCCAGTACAGCTGATATAGCATCCCCTTGTCTCCAAGTGTTTTTTTCTTCCACAGTCATCCATTGTAGTCCCTCAGGAAATGCTGGGAATGTTCTTAAACGTACTTGACTGAGGCAGAATAAGACCTACTGGCCATTGGCGAGCACTCTGCGGAATGAATCTGGAGGCTGTGCTCGTGCACGAATTCTCACAGAAAGCCCATTTCCAGGTCATCACTACTTGCCTTCATTTAGAAGTCCACCCTCTCCTGCATGTGTAGTACCACTCTCTGCTAGTAGATAGGGACTTCTACTATGCAACGACATATTCACCTGAGTGAAGGAAAACAGATGAGATATTGGTGAGCTGGCAAAGGGAAAAGCCTGCACATCATACCAAGAAGCTACTGTACTCCTGAAACAAGCTGAGATAGCACTATAGTACACTGGGGACTCTCTTGATGTGTAGTGAAGCAGCTTGCACAGAGCAGTCCCAACTGCTGTGCTGTTGGGACTGTTGCCAGAAGCTCTGTCTTTGTTCCTTCACTGTACGTCATCCCTGCAGCTGGCCCTCCTCGAGCAAACCAGACATGCGCACTGAGGTAAATTCAGTATGTGCTTTCCTACTCACAGAAACCCAACCCTTTTCTGTGGCCTTCCTGTTCAAGGGCTGATCTTAAGACTTCAGAGATCTCAGCCTGATGCTCAATAACTCTCCTGGGGACAGAGGACCTTGGAGTGTTATTAACATTAGATTTAGGCTTTGTGAAACCTTGTCTGCTTGTGTTCCCTTAGGCTGGAGAAACAGCTGCTGTGTAACAGGAATTAAAATGTCAGTGTTGCCCTATGGCACTGGGAGCCCTCTACTCTTATAGCCACCTTGTGGTTTGGAGGTTCCCCCATCTCATTACCTCCTTTCCTAGGGCATGTGGCCATTTCATGATTACTTTCTTCACCATTTTCTGGCAGCTGTTCCTCTGTGTTTCCGTATGTAATGCTCAGATCTGAAAGCCAGACACATTAGGGGTGATGATATTTTCAGGCATACCCCCTGCACCTGACTGACAGATGAACTCATACGTTCAGCTCAAAAAGTATTGGTAGAGAACATAAGAAGAGAAGTCTGCTTTTCATAAGCAGTAGTTCCACCATCTCCAGACAGCACTAATAGCATCATTGATATGAATTGAAAATCCATATGCTTGGGAAAAATACACAATGGCTGAGGAAACAATGGTTTGGACGTGTCCCTTCAGAGGGAACTCATCCTGCTGCTGCAGAAATTCCTGCCACTTATGTGTGCTCTCTGATTTTGAGTGGCGTAACATACAGGATGTCATCAGCTCTGAGTTATAAATCAGCTTGTGTTAAAGCAAAGAGGGCCCTGGGAAATAAATCTGTCATAGAATCATAGAGTCATAGAGTGGTTTAGGTTGGAAGGGACCTCAAGGATCATCCAGCTCCAACCCCCTGCCATAGGCAGGGACACCTCCCACTAGAGCAGGTTGCTCAAGGCCTCATCCAGCCTGGCTTTAAACGCCTCCAGGGAGGAAGCATCCACAACCTCCCTGGGCAACCCGTTCCAGTGTCTCACCATTGCTACTGTCATTGCTACTCTTACTGGTCAGTGACTAATAGGGGTTGATACCATCCTTTGGCCAGTTAATATCACATTCCTGTGTTTTTTAAAACTGGAGATTCTTCTCCAGCAAGTAATACAGTATATTTTATCTGAGGCAGCTATGCTCTCTGCTTATCCTTTATCTCAAATGGCCCCCAAAATAGTCAAATGTTAAGCCCTTTCCTGAGGATGGTGGAATTTTGAGCCATTTGCACTCATGAAATATAAGGCCTCAGTAGTTACATTTAACTGTTTATTACAAAAAAAGAAATAGAAAGAAAGATACTTTTCTGGTTATGCTAAATTGAGTGAATAGTGCTACATGGTTTTTAAGGTTTCTAATGGTTAAATTGGTCTGTACTGTACAAGTCTCACTATAAAGCCTTAATTTGCTACCAAGAAATAAAGCAATATATTGGTAACTAATGAGCATGCATCATCATTTGCACTAATTGGTTAACTCCTGGTTAAAAAAAAAGGGAAAGATTACATAATTGTAAATCTTCTCTTGAAAGGTAGGGCAGTGGAGGAGCCCATCAGCATATCAGGTAGGTAGTATTAAAAAAAGGGGAAAAATGTTCTAGATTCTGACCTTGCCTCTCTGTCTCTTTAAAATTTTCCCTTCCTCATGTGGTTCTCCTTCACCCTGAGACGTAATCAGTAACTGGAATTTGCTCAATGCCAGAGGAGGACGTGGAGCAGTTAATAATCCTTGAGTACTGTGTCGGGTTCTGGGCTCCTCAATTCAAGAGAGATGTTGAGGTGCTGGAACGTGTCCAGAGAAGGGCAACAAGGCTGGTGAAGGGCCTGGAACACAAACCCTATGAGGAGAGGCTGACGGAGCTGGGGGTGTGCAGCCTGGAGAAGAGGAGGCTCAGGGGGGACCTCATTGCTGTCTACAGCTACCTGAAGGAAGTGAGAGTTACTGAAGTTCCAGCCAAGAATGGGGCTCACAACTGATGCCAGTTGGACAAACAGTGGAGAGGTCAGACTGAGGAATATGTCAGCCTTCCTCCCAAAGACCCCAAAAGGCATTCACCAGGTGGCAGTGAGCATGCATGAAGAGGTGGGACAGCATGGAAATGAGCTCCAGGAACTGATTGTAATTACTCCACCTATTCCCAGAACTAACTGTAATAACCTACCCCTGTCCTGAATATGTCTGATTTTGTAGCATAAATATTTTACCTGAACAAGGTGGAGCTGTGCAAGGGCTTTGGAGGAGGACCTCCCCTTGTCACCCAGCGCCGATTAGAATCATAGAATCACAGAATGGTTTAGGTTGGAAGGGCCCTCAAGGATCATCCAGCTCCAACCCCCTGCCATAGGCAGGGACACCTCCCACTGGAGCAGGTTGCTCAAGGCCTCATCCAGCCTGGCCTTAAACGCCTCCAGGGAGGAAGCAGCCACAACCTCCCTGGGCAACCCGTTCCAGTGTCTTACCACTGATTAAAACATATCTTTCCTGCTAGCACTCTGTGTCTTGTGAGGTCTCACTTTCCATACATCAGTAGAGCACTTAGTAGCACAGTGCTGCCTTTTGAATGGTCTAAAAACCCCACTCTGGGGGGCACTGGTGCCAAGTGAATAAATGTAATTGTTCTAAGCCAAACATTTTTAGGTATGTAAACTTATGTGATCCCAGTTGGTACTCTGAGACTGTTTCAAGAAAATTTGAATTTAACTTCACTGATGCAGCTTGCCTGGTTTGACTTGGACCCTTTTTCCTATGTCTGCTTGCAAAATGACATGACTGGGAAAGAAACTGAAGTAGTGCAAGTGGAGCTGAGTTTGCTGGAAAGGTTGCAACGTGTGACTGATATCTCTTCGCTCCAGCTGCGGTTGGCAAAGACTATGAATTTGCTGAGTGAAAGCATTGTTGGTTCTTGGACCATAAAATCTGGGCTGAGGCACTGACATTTCTGCTCTGCAATATCATGTGGTGATCTCATCAGAGACAGCAAGGATGAATCACGTTAGGCTGGCATGTTATTGATGTCTTTGGAGTAACTCATGTTCCAGAGAGAGAGACCCCTTAGAAAAGGCATGGTTACAGCCAGAGCTCTGTATGTAGGTGTTCATCTTTCTCATTCCCTTGGCTTTCATACAAAATGGAGCTTTATTTTCTTAGACTCATAGAATCAGTCAGGGTTGGAAGGGACCACAAGGATCATCTAGTTCCAGCCCCTCTACCCCAGATCAGGCTGGCCACAGCCTCATCCAGCCTGGCCTTAAACACCTCCAGGGACAGGGCCTCAACCACCTCCCTGGGCAACCCATTGCAGGCTGTCACCACTCTCATGCTGAACAACTTCCTCCTGACCTCCAGCCTAAACCTACCCATCTCCAGCTTTGTCTGGGAGAAGAGACCAACCCCCACCTGGCTACAGCCTCCCTTCAAGTATTTCTACCAAAAAAAATCTGATTAGGATAAGGTTAAGGCATCAAAGTGGTAGCTTTTTACCCAAAGCGTTAAGAGGAAGCTCTTGAGCTTTAGCAAGAGTCTTTTTAACTTCACGGATTAGAACGGCAGACTAAAAGATACCTTCCAATCACCAGCCACCTGCAATTCCAACAGGAAAAGATCTCTTTCCTTTCTGCACAGTAGGTTAGTTTCTGAATGGCACTCTGCATTCATTTCTGATTTGTTTTCTTATGAGGCTCATCACAGAAGAGGTAGGAGATAATTTTACTGCTATCCCTCCGTGTAGATAACTGCTTGCTCACCTTGTGAAACATGAGGGCCACAACCATTAGCAGTGCCACCACACCATTTCCCCCCTCGAGTGTCACTGAAGTAAACATTTCCCAAACAAGTATTCCAAAAGCTCCCTAGGGAAGAAAAGTATGTATTGTAATTCAAGAAGATTTCCTCTGCTGGCTTGCAGCACTGTTAATGGCATGTCCTTGCCTGCTCTGATTAATTGTGCTGCTTTTAATGTGATTAGCACATTAACCACTAGACAGGCCAGCTGTCAAGATAAGTTCAATCACAGCAGACAGGCACTAATTGCCTTTGTTATTTTGCTTTTCTAACTGATCGTCCCAAGAAGATGTAAAACCCTAATCTCACCAGCCTGCACGTTCCAGGCATTAAAAAATTCCTCCCTGCACAACTGGTAATTGCACTGGCTTAATTAACCTAACTTGAAGAGGTCATCATGCAACAGCAGAATTGAACCAAATTTCTTGTTTTTAAGGAACAAATTGTATGCAGTTTAGACAGTGAGGTTGCCTATGCACCCAATATTCGCTTACATCTGTCTCCAGATGGGAAAACACTTATCAGACAAATTGGATGTCACTTTGCCTGATTCTGAAACATGCACATTAAATCATAGAGTCAACCAGGTTGGAAGAGACTGCCAAGATCATCCAGTCCAACCTAGCACCCAGCCCTATCCACTCAACTAGACCATGGCACTAAGTGCCCCATCCAGACTTTTCTTGAACACCTCCAGGGACATTGACTCCACCACCTCCCTGGGCAGCCCATTCCAATGCCAATCACTCTCTCTGCAAAGAACTTCTTCTTAACATCCAGCCTAGACCTCTCCTGGCACAACTTGAGACTGTGTCCCCTTGTTGTGTTGTTGGTTGCCTGGCAGAAGAGACCAACCCTCACCTGACTACAGCCTCCCTTCAGGTAATTGTAGACAGCAATGACGTCAGCCCTGAGCCTCCTCTTCTCCAGGCTAAACAACCCCAGCTCCCTCAGCCTCTCCTCATAGAGTTTGTGTTCCAGGCCCCTCACCAGCTTTGTTGCCCTTCTCTGGACACCTTCCAGCACCTCAACATCTCTCTTGACTTGAGGAGCCCAGAACTGGACACACTACTCAAGGTGTGGCCAGACCAGTGCTGAGTACAGCAGAAGGATAACCTCCCTTGTGTTACTGGCCACACTGTTCCTGATCCAGGCCAGGATGCCATTGGCTCTCCTGATTGATATCAATGCACAACAGGATGTCAAGATACAGGGGAGAGAGAAGCTGGTTCTCTTACAGGTCTTTGCATCACTACTTATCACTTCACTCTTAGAGAGAACAGACAAAGCCATTGTTCAGAAGCACAATTTGAAAAACACGACAGCAAAACAAACCAAACAAAAAACCCCAACCCCCCAAAACACCAAACTTATCCTCCTCTTTTATTTATGGTGGCAAATGAATTCTGTGTCTTAACCGAAACAATCCTGCTGTGAAATTCCAAATCTGCAGCATTAGATTCACAGAATCATCACAGAATCATCACAGAATCACCACAGAACCACCACAGAACCATCACAGAACCACAGAACCACAGCCTCTGTGTTATGCAGCAGCTGAGCACACACAGTTTTTCTCTATGAACAGTTCCTCTGAAGCCACTTCACTATGTTGCTCCTGTGGTTTTCAGCACTGCCAATGGTTATCTAATGCTTTTTTCCCCAGGCAAATTGACTGAGGAACGTGTAAGATATTGTGGTTTATAAAGGGCAGATTTCTTCAGACTTCAGTCATAGAATCATAGAATGTCGGGGCCTGGAAGGGACCTCAAAATATCATCTGGTCCAGCCCCCCTGCCAGAGTAAAGAACTTCCTCCAAACATCCAACCAAAACCTCCCCTGACGCAACTTGAGGCCATTTCCTCTTGTGCTATCGTTAGTAAGTCAGGATTAATAATCACCTACTGCCTGTTCCTCTTTACCAAATGCTACTGAAAGCAATATTGTACTTTCAGAGTAATGAATTCCCCCCAACTCATCTGAAATTCTCTTTAAATATTTTGGCTGTCTTCCACCTTGGCTGAGCAGAACAGTTTTGTCATTGTGAAACCACTTAAGAAGTGAACAGAACATGACAAAAGGAAAAAAAACAAACATCTGAAAGAGCAAATAGCAGCTCAGCTTGAAGGAGACCTCATCACAGGATCACAGGATGTCTGGGGTTGGAAGGGATCCAAAGAGATCATCAAGTCCAACCCCCCTGCCAGAGCAGGACCATAATCTAGCTCAGGTCACAGACTAATGCATCCAGATGGGCCTTGAAAGTCTCCAGCGAAGGAGACTCTGCAGCCTCTCTGGGGAGCCTGTTCCAGTGCTCTGAAACTCTTACAGTAAAGAAGTTCCCCCTCATGTGCTGCAGCTTATGTCCATTGCTCCTTGTCCTATCCCAGGGAGCAAGTGAGCAGAGCCTGTTCCCCCTCTCCTGACCCTGTCCTGGTAGGCCTAAGTAGGCCAACAGAGGCTTATACATGTCTTGGCTTGCCCAGACATGTTTTTGTGCTCTCCCTCCTTCTGTTTTGGGGAGAAGAAACCACAGGAAAGAGGACAAAGAACCTGGAGCCACTGAGTCTGAGGATTCTGGCTTGCCTAGACTTGTTTACATTCTGTGGTGAACAAGATACACATGTGTGGCTTGTGCCTGCCTTATGCAAGGCTACCTTTTTCCCACATTTGGGTAAAGCAAGCCTATGACTTCACCTAATATGCACAAACTTGGATAACTGCCATTCTGATTGGCTGTTCTGTGTCCAAAGGCCCATTAGTCTTGGGCTCTATTGATAAAAAGAGATGAGCAGGTATCACAACGTGCTCTGCTCTTGTATTCATGCCTGCTGATGCCTGCTGCTGTCGCTCACTGCCTCAGTGTATTCTGAACTGCCTGGAAACTTCACTGCCTCAAGTTTACCAGGAACAAGCTCTAAATGCTTCCACACAATCAGCCTGCATAGCCAGCGTGACATTGTGCTGAGACTGCACATCACAAGACATCCTGCCTACACCTGAAATTCTCCTGCCAAGACACAAAGTCCTGGATAGACATAGATCATCCAGAGAAGCCAGGACCAGGTCAGAGGTTGTCTGCCTCCTTTCCCCACCACCCTGTGAAACCTGGGAAGAATCAGAAGTCTCAGCAGCTGACAAGACCAACAGAATTTCCTGAGAGCATTCTGGGTACTGTCTGAAGCTGTAGCTAGCCTTGTGAGTCAGGAGGTTAATGTTTGTGAGTAAATACTTACAGCCTCTTGTAAGTCACCATAGCCTTCTGCCATAAGCTTCCTGAGGCCATCTAGTGAGCAAGTGGTATACTGACCGCAAGTGGTGCATTGACCAATTCTCTTCCAGTTCAATTAATGTTTATATCTTTTTGCTAGTTATCTCCAGACCTAGTTATTCCTCTGTATAATGTTTCCATCACTGTGCAAAGAACCCACTATTATTATTAGAAGTTAGTGGTCAGGGGCAGTGAGACTCCTGAATATCAAAATTAATAAACAATATTAAGTTTTGAAAATCATATCAATTAATTATCCCCTCCATTACTGGGCCACTCAATTCAAGAGAGGTGTTGAGGTACTGGAACATGTTCTTCACGTAGAGAGTGATTGGCATTGGAATGTGCTGCCCAGGGAGGTGGTGGAGTCACTGTCCCTGGAGCTGTTCAAGCAAAGCCTGGCTGAGGCACTTAGTGCCATGGTCTAGTTGATTGGACAAGGCTGGGTGCTAGGTTGGACTGGGTGATCTTGGAGGTCTCTTCCAATCTGCTTGATTCTATGCTTCTATGTTGTAGTCTGGTAGTTTGCCATACAAGGATTGGGGTTTGGTTTCCTATTTGGGGTTTGGGTTTTGTTTGTTTGTTGAGATTGTTGTTCCTGGCTTATGTACTGCTTTTCACATTACAGTAAGTCATCTGTAGGTTTAATAAGTGTAAATTTGAGATTGTGAGACTATAGCACAGAATGCTGGACACTCTGTAGACTTCATTGGCTAAATATTTATGAGTATATAATGAGTTCTTTGTTTCAATGCTTATTTCTGTATCACTTCCAAGTGCAGTTACAGAAGCCTCCTTCATCTCATCTTGATGTGTGAACTTCTCATAAAAGGAAAGCATGCACTGATTCCAGCACCATCCTGTTGGTCCATGGGAGGGAATTTTGTAGTCACAGCTACCATGATCAGTTACTCTCAAACTTTTAAGCCACTGTTTACATGTATTTTAAAACAGAAAAATGTTTACCTGTGCACCGAGTGCAGGTGGACATGTTGGGATGGAAGCTGCAGGAGAAGCGGGTGGGAGCTGCGGGAGGAGAGGCCAGACATAGATAGCCTCAAGCAGAAATTTCCTTCACTCTGGAGAGATCCTGGTGCAGCTCATGGAGAGCCATGCTGGTACAGATATCCACACTGCAGCTCCTGGAGGACTCCACAGCAGGTGGATATGCCCTAAAGGAACTGTGGCCCTTGAGGAGTTCACATTGGAGCAGATTTATCCTCAAGGATTATAATCTGTGGGAAGCTGGAGGAGGAAAAAGTGTGAGAAGGAAGAAGCAGCAAAGAGAATCTGTAATGGGCTGAATGCAGCCCCCCATTCCTCATCCATCTGAGCTGCCTGGGAGGAGAAGGTAGTGAAGTAATGAGTGAAAATGTGAAGCTGAGCCTGGGAAGATGGGAAGGGGATGTGTGTGGAAGGAAGATGTTGTAGCTTTGTCTTTGTTTCTCACCATCCTATTATATTTTAATTGTCAGTAAACTATTTTTTTTCCTGTATTGTCTCATTTTTGCACATGACAGTAATTGGTAATTGATGCCCTTGTCTTTGTGTGGATCCCTGTGCTTTGCTTTTCCAGCTTACTTTCTCCTCCTGTCCTGTTAAGGAAGTAGAGAGAGAGCAGCTGGGCTGGGGATCTGACAGACAGCCAAGGTCAACTGATTACAAATGCTTTTAAATAAGCCAGTGCTCTCAGAGCCATTTTAGCACTACTTTTTTGTCTTAGTCTTCAACAGACTTGATTATTAAATTGGAAATGACTTCCATTTTATTAAATATTAGAAAATTTTCCATCAGACCAAAACAGAGAAGCAAAATGCACAGCATTGATTAGCTAGCACAGAATTGTTTCAGCTTCACATTTGCCACTTTCCAGTCAAGTGGAGCTTCCCCATTTAGCCAAGACTGCTGATGGTATGATGGGAAATTGCTTGGTGAGCACTTTCACCAGCTCCCTCATTACTCTTGGGTGAACTTCATCCTGACCCATGGACTTGTGCATGCTTTAGTGTTGCAGCAGGTTACTAACTGTCTCCTCTTGGAGTACAAGGCTTCATTCTGATTCCCATCCCTGTCTCCCAGCTCAGAGGACTGGGTATCCAGCAAAAAACTGGTCCTACTACTAAAGACTGAGGCAAAGAAAGTATTGAGCACTTTAGCCTGTTCCTTATCCTTGACCTTATCCTTTTGTCAAATAAAAGAGAGATTCTCCTTAGTCCTCTTTTGTTGCTAAAATATTTGTAGAAGCATTTCTTGTTGCCTTTGACAGCTGAAGCCAGAAAGATGAATATTGGCTCAGTTTTAATATGGTGATTTGCTACCTGGCAGAATTAGGGCTCTGAATTATTTATACTGCATTTTCCATTAGGATTTATTATTATTCCAGAGATTGTAATGTACCTTTCTTCTTTTTAAAAGCAAAACAAACCAAACAACATCTATGAGATACCAATACCTTATAGTTAGGATGGTACTAGAAATTCACAGGCTTCTAGCACCATACATTTAGTACTGTGACTCACAAGGTCATGTCCTTTCTGCACACAGGCACAGCACCAGCACCCTGCAGGTCTTAGAGACTCAAGATGGAGTGCAAGACTCTTTTCCTCTCTGTGTTACACTATTGTCTGACATCTTGCATACCCATGTGAAAGAGAGAGAAGACTTCACATCTTCCCTTATGTTTTGTTGAACACCCATTGGGAAATTTTCATCTTAACCTCTTAATTTTCAACGTTTTATTTTTTGAGAGGGCAGGTGAGAGAGTTGGGGTTGTTGAGTCTGGAGAGGAGAAGGCTCCGAGGAGACCTTCCTGTGGCCTTCCAGCATCTGAAGGGGGCTCCAATCTGCTGGATTCTATGATTCTATGACTTTCTGCCCTTAAGGCAAGGGAGAATATATCCCTTACTTACTTTCATACACCTGAACTGAGCCACAAGCAGCAACAAAATAAAGAGAGAAAAGAAAGAATACTTGATTTGTGTCAGCATTCCTTCTCTTTTTGGAAGAAGGCTTTTCATTTCAATCCTTGTGGAAGTGGGAAGAATAACAGTAGTGTATTAAAGCCAGAGTTTATAAAAATACATTTACTTGGTGTTTTTTAACTTAAATCTGAGTTTCCTCAGCACTCAAAGACTTAGAAGTTACACTCTATTGTATACACCTCAGGTACAAACTGACAAAAGATCTAATAAACCAAACTATATAAAAATCAAGACACTGGGGTGGTGTTCTTTTATCCAGAAAAAAATGTATTTGTGTTTTAGCTGATCTTATAAAAAGCATTCTTTAAAAACAAAAGAAGTATGTATATTTCTTCAAGTGTTTATGGTTTCACCATTCACCACAACCACATTCCAAAGTCTGTTAACATCTGAGCACATGATCTGTGTAGCACAGTGAGCATCATCTTTACACCGAGGTCACTCTCATCACTACTTCCCCAGAGCCATTATCCTCTGATGAATCTTCCTGAGGTCTCATGCGGTTGAAGAGGTGTAAGAACACATAGCCACACTGAAATCTTGGCGAACTTAACTGTGTTGGATGAACTAAACTTCTGTTTCTAAATGCAGTCAGTGGTAGCCATAATGTCCTTCCTGCTGAAGAGTCTCCCCGATTGCTCTCTTCTATGTCTGTGGCTTTATCGTAATTTAAGACATCCCAGTGTAGATTCACAGCCCTCCAGCGCTTAAACACTCGATAAACAGATGCACCTTCATGTACTATCAGGCCTAAAATGAAGAGAAACAAACAAACAAACAAAACCAGCATTTGTAGAGAACGTCAGTAGGTACCAGTTTGAAAGCAAACAGAGCTGTAGCACGTCGGAAGGAACACATCAACTGCCGGAGCCTAGCAACTGTCCATATGCAACATAACTCATTATCCACCTCTTTAAGTCTGGGAGGCAGAAACATGTGGATGAAATAAAATAGTTCTGGATGAAAACTTAACCAATTCTGAAATAAACTGAGCATGCCTAACTAAGTAAAATATTTAGATGTGAGTAAACCAATATATAAGAACCTTACTGGTAGATTGGGAAATTGACTGTTCACCTCAGTGCTGTCCTTGTTCATGTAAGAACTACTTGTTTACTGAGATTTGTACTGGTTTAATTAAGATCTTTAAGTAGGTCAGACCTTCTGCAGGGGACAGGATGGTCTTCAATTTAAGAATGTGTTAGAGAATTCAGCACAGATGCAAACAAATGTCATTCTTTTTGCATTCTTGGTTCAACAGGAACGCAGAAGATGGCTTTAGTGACTTTCCTATCTTGCTTCAGTAGAGCAAGGAGAAATTAAATGGTATTACCAAACACAATGAGCATGGCAAAGATTATAGGTTTTCTTCTTTTGCTTCAAAATCCAGTGTACAAAAGTTGAGAAACATTTTTTTTGTTGAGATCCAGAAAGTCTTTTAAAAGGTCCTTTAAGGAGAATTCAGACCAATCTGCTTGTGCACATCAATGTAGCTAATATTTATGCTAATTGTATATATTAAAGCAATTCACTTCAGTGAAACTCCTGATTTTTCATATGTATCTAGAAATGTACTCTCTTTATCTGTATTTCTAATATGGATTTTCTGGGGAGTTGAATGAGACTTCAACCTTCTTGTTACATTTTTCCTCCAATAGCCTGTAACTTACGTGGTTCTGAGCAATGTAGTTTTTTCCCTCTGGTATCCTGCCATAAACATTTATACTCTTTTTATCCAGTGTGTTTCTTCCCCAAAATTTCACTACACACAGCCACATCTGTAATATGACCTGTTGTATCACAGGCTATGGTCCTTTATCCCAAGAAATGGTACATCACCTGTTCCTACTCAACAAAATTGTGATGCAAGTGGCTGAGGTCTCTTAGCATGTTGAACTGACACTGCAAAGGAGGTGTTCAGAGAAAGATGACACAAGCAGAAAGGATGATAAAACCATTTGTATGAACAGGAAACCTCAGATTCAAGTGAGATGGTTTGCAGATAGCAGTGCCCACACAGTTTTAAAGATGATTACACTGAAAGATGGAGAAATACAAAGGTAGGTTTCAGAAGGCTGGTGAAGGGCCTGGAACACAAACCCTATGAGAGGCTGAGGGAGCTGGGGTTGTTTAGCCTGGGGAAGAGGAGGCTCAGGGCAGACCTCATTGCTGTCTACAACTACCTGAAGGGAGGTTGTAGCCAGGTGGGGGTTGGTCTCTTCTGCCAGGCAACCAGCAATAGAACAAGGGGACACAGTCTCAAGTTGTGCCAGGGGAGGTCTAGGCTGGATGTTAGGAGGAAGTTGTTGGCAGAGAGAGTGATTAGCATTGGAATGGGCTGCCCAGGGAGGTGGTGGAGTCACCGTCCCTGGAGGTGTTCAAGAGAAGACTGGATGAGGCACTTAGTGCCATGCTCTAGATGACTGGGTAGGGCTGGGTTGGACTGGATGATCTTGGAGGTCTCTTCCAACCTGGTTGATTCTATTCTATTCTATTCTAAGGCCATGATGGCAAATGTAACATCTCTGTAAGGCTTTCAAATTGCCTGGAAGTCACTGAGCATCTGACACAGAAAAAACACTGTAAAATAAACTTCAGTGTTAAATATTTAAATATAAATTGGATCAGATTAGCATTTTAGTGGAAAACTTCCTTGATTGCAGGAGGTCTATCTTCATCTTCTCAGAGGTCTATCTTCATCTTCTCAGACAGATGTAAAGGAGCCCAGCCTAAATAATTAGGAGCCATGGTAATAGAAAAATGGACCTTCAGGGCTGGCTCTATTGTCTTAAAAAGGATAAATGCATTTGACCAGATATGGAATGTACAAACTATGTCATGGTTTTATTGCAGTGGCAAGGATAGCTCCCTCCCCCTTTTTTTCACTTGTGTTTCCTATAGAATGGTAAGAGAGATGAGCATAATTTTCTCTCTGCTTGCCACTGAATCATTGTATTCTTTGGCCCAGTTCCCCTCAAGATAGCACTGAAGCAAAACTCAGAGAACCTGTTTACACTAATGAAAAGATTTTTGACACCTGCCTAAATTCCACTGGGAGGGAACAGCATATTTCAGAGTAGAGAAGGGAGCAGTTAAGAATGGATCACTGAGGTATATGAAGTACATTTAAACAGTCAAAAGTATCCTCCCAAAATTATGACAGAAAAAGCTGTAGAATGACTTTGTTTAGGGAGCTCTGTTTTTTACTGATTTTGAGCTTTCAGGATTCACTGAAATTATATCTTTAATGCCAAGAGAGGTTATCTCTAAAATGGAATCTGATGGTTGTATTCTCTAAAAGAGCTACTAAACAAAGGACCAAATATTGCAAGACTTGAAATTAAGCTGTCAGATTTGGCAGTGCTGAAGGGGAAAAGGAGCAATTTTGTATTCTTCCCATAAAAAAGCTTTATTTCCCATCTAATAAAACTACAAAGACCTATGTAGAAAAGACAAAATAATTAAAACAGATGATTTGTCTTTCCAGGAGACAGGGAAAAAAGAGCTGTCAGTACCAACACTTTCAGGACGACAAACAAGATGAAATCTGGGTAAGGATTAAATCATAGAATCCTAGAACTGTTTCAGTTGGAAAAGACCTCTAAGATGAGTGAGTCCAACTGTCAACCTAACACCACCATGGACATTAAAATATGTCCCTAAAATGTTAGATTGTTAGATCCAGACAAGTTCAAAAGGTAAGTAGCTAGTCACTGCTGTGAAGCTGTAAGAAAATAGCAAGGAATCCCCTTTTTCTCATGAGTTCCATGGCAATGGATGAGGATATGAATAGAAACCAGGGATAATTCCATGAAGAATACTGACTTCTTCCAAATATGATTCCAACAGCACAGAGGACATAGCTGCACAATCCTAGGGGGAAAAAAAGAAATCTGTTTGACTCAAGAGCAAGTGTTAGAATTCACTACTGTTAGATGTTCTGACATCCTGTCCAATTATACAGAGTTTTGGGACCTGGAAAAGTATCCTAAGGCTCTAAGAAGGCCTCACCATCAGGATTCATTTCTGAGATGTGAGGATTGTAGTGGGATCCAGACAACAGGATTATGGAGACACCAACATTTTCTTTTCTTTTACTGCCAAATACTATGAGATTCTTTCACTCTGTTCAAAGGATTTTTTTACCCTGAGTTACAAGAGCAGTTGAATTTTTCATACTGAATGTCTTTACAAGCAGGCAACTCACCTCAGTTCATTCAGATTTTGTGGTATTATGTTCCTAGTAGGTTCCATTTATCACATTGATTTGACTTATAATCACTTAGGAATGGTCCTCCCAGTAAAATCACAAACTCTTACTAGGTAATAAAAGACCCTTTTCAGAAAGAGCCTTTACTGCTGGACACAATGCTATGTCTTCATACTGTACTAGGGCCCCACAAATACTACAAAGAGAAAAATCAATCAATTGCTCACAGCACTAAAGTCAAACATGTCCACTCTAAAACCAGCAATAGAACTGCTCTGAACTGCTTAGAACTAACATGAAGAAAGCAAGCAAAACAAAAAAGGACAAAAAAACCCCTTTCTGACTGGAGCAACATGAAGTGCAGCTAGTGATCATTATAAATAACTTTGGGCTGTATAGTTGTGTTACAGCAATGTTACAAGAGCAGGGAAGAGTCTTTCAGGTATCTTAAGGGGGCTACAAAAAAGCTGGGGAAGGACTTTTCAGTATATCAGGGAGTGACAGGACTAGGGGGAATGGAGCGAAGCTGGAGGTGGGGAGGTTCAGGTGGGTAGGTTCAGTTCTTCACCATGAGAGTGGTGAGAGCCTGGAATGGGTTGCCCAGGGAGGTGGTGGAGGCCCCTTCCCTGGAGGTGTTTAAGGCCAGGCTGGATGGGGCTCTGGTCAGCCTGATCTAGGGTAGGGTGTCCCTGCCCATGGCAGGGGGGTTGGAACTAGATGATCCTTGTGGTCCCTTCCAACCCTGACTGATTCTATGACTCTGTGATTCTAGGTG
Source organism: Tricholaema leucomelas (assembly GCA_013400475.1). NCBI lineage: Eukaryota > Metazoa > Chordata > Aves > Piciformes > Lybiidae > Tricholaema lacrymosa > Tricholaema leucomelas. Next base: position 26,659 of record WAAF01013768.1, on the reverse strand, counting down.
ATTATTCACAGCTCACATTGGCTCCTCTCAATCTCATACTCCCTTGCCATAGGACTACTGGCACTACCTATGTTTCTAGTGCAATGTCATAACAGCTTTTCACACTCTAGAGAAGCTGCTCTGGTGTCCTGAGGTTGAAAGTGATCTCTTACTATGTGTGAGAGATTTTGATCATGTTAGAGCCATTTATGACTGTTAGTTGCAACTGTATTCCAGTGAAGATACATCAAATTATATGACTTGACTGTTCCAAGTATTAATTGCTGTGTCTCCTAAGTGGCAAAGGCTGGGTGTACTGTCCTCCAGTGGCTAAATAAGGGGGTTATATTATTCACTGGTTGCATATTAACTCATTAACTCACTCCCTCCCTTTGGTAATCTCTATGTGGATGATCTAATCCTAGCACTATCACTGTAATAGGTTTGGGTTTCACATGCAATAGTTCTACTTGATTAATTTATTCAGGCAGTAATTCTACTTGATTAAATGATTCAAGGTTTGCCTTAAGAAACTTCCCACCAAGAGCAAGTTTCAAAGAGAACAGCTTTACACCTCTTAGATGCAGAAAAGTGCAGACTAGCAACTTGCAGTGTTGAAACTAAAACTGATACATAAAAATCATCCTGTTTGAGAGAATTCTGCAAGAAAAAAAAGGAGCAGAAGAAGAGGAACAGTGGATATCAATAAAAATATGACACTGGGATGAACAGAACATATTATATTGCTCGTCTGCAATCTTTGGGCTATTTCTTTTGTTGACAAGTAAAACAAGACCAAGAATTAGTTGATAGGCTACGTATGGTATAGAAACCAGTGATTGGGAAAACAAATTACTGTGTGTCAGTTTGCAAAGATGCCATATAAATATTCAGTACCTTCAGGCAAACTGCTTTGAAAAATATGGCCATACAACTTTTCCAGAAGCACAACTATTTGCACTTCATAAATGACCTAAACCGTTCACATTCCTTATGCAAAGCCGTAGGAAGGCATGACTGAAGGCAGTTGGGCTAAGTCTTGGTCCTATCACAAATAACTCAAGGCCTTGTCTTGAAATATGTGTTGCCCAGGAAAAGTTGTGTGTCTGTATAGATTTTTCATTGAACTAAAGATTCCAGTGGGAGTTTAGATATTCACTCACTGCAAATTCTGTTGGAAACCAAGAGAATGTCACGGATGACTAAACAGAAATGAGAGGCGATGCTAAGTGAGAACTGTGTCTGGCTGGAAGCACTACAAGCTTTATGACAGGAGAGATTATTTATAATATGAAATGGTCAAATCCTATGTTAATGCCTTTGGGAAGTCATCAGCATAATGGACAGCATGGTGGGGTTTTAAAAGTCATTCATGAGCAGTAACTACATCCAGCTATTAGAAGACTTTATTTGAATGTTTTAAAACTATCAATTTACAATCTCTGGCTTTGTGATGAAAGAAAAAGATAGAACTGGTTTTGCAGGCTCAGAGAAAGCAGATCACTTGAAATGATATGCAGAATAAGTGGGCTGAACATAGCTGGGTCATCAGAATTTTGCAATTATGAAACCTCCTCTACACAGCATTCTGAATTTCCAGGTACACTTCAGCAAACTGTCGTGTCCTATCTGCTCTGCACTTTGTAATTACACCACAGTGCCCAAACCTGTTTGTAATCAATCTTACATTAAAATTTCTGATTATTATTTATGATAGGACTGTAAAATATGTATTTATTTAATTATAGGCAGGTCAGTTTATCTGCTGGGTGAAGACAGCTGCACGTGTACTTTGCCCAGGTGTGGTGCCACTTAGGCTAGAAACTCCGCAGTCATATGAGATAAATAAAGTAGCTCCCAGTTCAGAGGTGGCTTGAGTCTGACTGCTTTGTAAGGCAGCTGGGGGTGATATAGGCTGGATGTTAGGAGGAAGTTCTTCACAGAGAATGATTTGCCCTTGGAATGGGCTGCCCAGGAAGGTGGTGGAATTGCTGTCCCTGGAGGTGTTCAAGAAAAGACTGGCTGAGGCACTTAGTGCCATGGTCTTGTTGACTGGATAGGGCTGGGTGCTAGGTTGGACTGGATGATCTTGGAGGTCTCTTCCAACCTGGTTGATTATATGATGCTATCAACTGCATGTGCCAGTCAACTGAAGACTCACTTTCCAATAGTGCCCTTCCATAGATATATATACACTAATATTTCTGATCACCTACAGATGTTCTCAGTTGGTTTTGAGATTAATTTGGTTTAGGTGTTTTAACTGTCAAAGAAATGGAAAGAAATGGAAATAGTTTGAAGTAATTGGCTAGGCACAATATTCGGTACATACCAAAGCAATTTTGGGGCAATTTTAAGTAATCTTTGTGGGGAAAAAAAAAAAAAAAAAAGAAAAAAGAAAAAAGAAAAAAAAATAGGGAAAAGAACCCCAAACACAACAACAAGAAAAACCCCAAACAAACATAACCCCCACACACAAAACCAAAACCACCAAAACACAACAGAATTCCACATAAATGAAATGTTTAGAAAGTAGATTTTGTCTTCACTTATCTTTTTAAACGAAACTAGAAACCCTCTACTGGGGTTAGAGCTGGAGAATGAAGTATTCAGATATTTGTATGTAAGGGGACATGTAGCTGAGCACTTTTTTTCACTTAAAAGCTGAACAGTTGTTCAGAGTAATAAAGACATAGATGCTTTTACTTCTTCTGTCTGAGAAGATTTGTATTCACAGAAAATATCCTGTGCACTAAAATTATCCCAAGTGGGTTTCTCAGAAAAGGAACAAAATAACCAGACCTGCTGACTGAGATTAAACACAAACATAATGAGATGTTTTCAGTAAAAGACAATATGTCTTTATGCTGGAGAAAAAGCCTTGATGCTAGGAATCATTTTGCATCTTACTGAGCAGAATTCAGCACTATCCTTCTGAATTCCCTTCTATAAAATGGGGATAACAGCAACATTTGCCGGTCAGAAATCTGACTGCATTTGAATTCTGCATTTGAAGACTGCATTTGAATTCTGCATCTGAGTTCTGCATTTCTTTGGGATTGCAATTCTAAGACCTTGTTTTAATGCTTGCTGCAACTGCTTTCACTGCAAACAACGGCAGCTACTTTTACAACCAGTTCCAGGCTGTTTTATCAATTACTGAAAAGACTTCTATTGAAATATTTCTGGCTTCAGCATACTTTCAGCAATTTCAAAACAGACCAAAATAGCTTTTCAGTGCTTTGTATCTTCTAAGATTTCAGCCACGATTACATGCATTGAGACTTTTTAATAGTAAGCTTTACTATAGTTAGCACTGTTAGAGTGTTTCGTAACTGTTTATGATGTGTAAAGAACTCACACATGTCTTCTCTGCTCTTCTCTATTAGTAGCACAGTGACTTGTACAAGACTGTGCAATTTCATTTTGAAAATGTAGTTAGATGATATCCTTGAGGGCTTCTTCTGTGCTTCATGATGGTACAATCAACTGCAAAGTGGCATTAACACATCAGACATTTCGTAATGTCTCTGTCATTTTCTTCTATTTAACTTCCTGAACACAGCTATCTGTCTTTCAAGACATGGAAACTGATCCTGTTCTCTTCACTATGATCTTGGGAAGACGCTCTGGTGAATCTGAGAGTAAAGCTTCTTTGGTTCTTTTCTCTTTGCAGTATTTGGAGCAGGATTTGCCAAAGGTATTAGCTGAGAATAAGTCTGCAAAGAACTGGAGTGATCGATTAGAGTGACCAATTAGAAAAATAAAGACAGCCACATTCTTAAACCACAGACTGTGCTGTTGAAAGATTTTGAGCTTACCTATGCATACTAGATCCATAAAACCATACATTCCATAGCAGATTTGAAAAAGGATGTCCTTTCTTTGCCATACTGCATAAGGGCTGAAGGCTGACCATAGGAGCCAAGTCACACTTGCTACTAAGAACAGAGATCCTAGGATTACAGCAACCATCTGCACTTTCTCAACCAGTGTTATAGTAATGCTTTGCCACTAAAAAAGAAACAAAGTCGTATAAGATAAAAGTGTCATTTTCTGTGACTGTACATTCAACTCCAACTTTTTTTCTGAAATCAGAAATTATTTTAATACTTATACATATCTTCATAGATCTTTACTGATACCCTCAATACTGACTTTCTTTTTTTCCTATTACACTTTCAGTTAAAGTGAAGTAACATTTGCTTCCCCATCCCCTGCAGCATCACTATCATCATCAACTAGCTACGAACTTCAGAAGAGTTCATAGTTTTAACTTCTGTTTTGAATACACAGGCAAAAAAGAAGATTTAGTCTTAGGAGTGGAACACAGCCTTTCATATTTGTAAGTGAATGAAGTAAAAAGAGAAATATTGGGAGGACAAGCTTAAGTATGTGTTATGCTAGTGTGACCAGTTGAAAGTGACAACTTTCCTTTCCATCCCGCCCCCTAAAAATCTGAAGCCACTTGCCACTTTCCTGTTGCTCATCAAAGAAGTTGCAGATCTACCAAAGGCATTGGCTTTTTCTGCATAAACCAGCGTCAACAACGTCAACAGTAGAAAGAGCCACCTGTAGCCTCAGGTGTCGAGCTGAAAATTCAGGAGGAGCCCTGAATATAGACAGAAAAAGCCATTTCTTTTCACTGCACTCATGTTCACCTTTCTTGAGAAGGCTGTACCCCCATACGTGAGGTGATTCAGATTTATGCTGGGACAAGACTTCAATGTAAACAAATATGCTTACTGAATTCTGTCAGGATAAGAATAGAAATGAAATTCTGGTAAGAGTCACCAAAGCAAACCACAGCATAAGATTACCCTTAACACATACAGTCTTTCTTGGCCATAACTGTCTAAATTGGCAAAAGCTAGCCCCATCACCTATTTCAGAACTGGTATGCAGACTTTCCTGATGCTAATTCTGAACACACCTGCCCCCTTATAAAATTGCAATAGCGAACCAGATGGAGAAAATCATTGCAGTAAGGATTTTATTGCCTCTCTCTCAGTTTGGCAATATTTCTTTCTCCTTCTCCTGTTGTGTTACAAAAGCTCTCTCTTTCTACCAGCAATTTGGTACCCAGTACTCTATGATCATAGGCTGAAGAATGATTCAAGTTGCAAGGGATTGTGAGAGGTGCCTAGGTCAACTTTCTGTTCAAAACAGCCACTACAAGCAACCTGTCCACTTCTTGACTGTCTGCAGGTTGAAAAGGGGTTATTTTTTTTAATCTTATATCCAATCTGATCCTCTTTTGTTGCAACTTATACTTTCTTCTACCCAGCAAGTACCACTGTGAAGAGCCTGGGTAAGAATGAGGTTCTCTGCCCCTTTCTTTTAGCTTCTTTCATTAACTTTTCTACTGTTGCCTAATTTGCCATCTGGTGCTGCATGCTTTCTTCTGTTGCAGCCTTCTGAACATAAGAGTACCAAAAGACAGCTGCATAACAATTTGTAAATAGCCTGTCTTGAAATTTATCCTTTTATAACAAACTTAAGCTCATACTAGCTATTTCACGGGCCTTCAGGGTTTGGAGTGGGACTACTAACATTAATTAATACTTTTTTAATGGTAGAACAACTATGGATACTCATTTCCTTTACTAGAATCCTTCTTTTATAAGGTCAAGGTAAGTCATTGACAAGTAATGCATGACAGAAAGATGTGAGCTTCTCATAACACAGATATCACTTACATACAAGATTGAAACATCAGGACTGAAATTCATACAACTTTCTTTAGACTTCATAGAGTTATGTTCAACAAAGTAATTTTTCTTTTCTCATGTGAAACCAGATACTGTAACTTGGCAGAAAACTATCAAATGTGCTATTAGTTAAGCATTTCTTTCTATCTTCTTTCATTCTTGGTGTTGGACAGACTTGTAACAAATATGCTCTTAATGCCTGAAATCAAAATACATCTACATGAAGTAAAGCTTTAACTGCCACAAAGTATTAAACAGTTAAATTCATGGAAGAAGCTGTTTTGATTTTCTTTCCCCCTAAGTTTTACTGAGTTTGGGTACAAATTAAAAGAAGTCAACAGATCTTACTGAGACTGGTACAGTTTTGACAGAATGAAGGGATTCTGTAGTTATCAAACTATACCTGTGTAGTAAGTTTGGAAAGTTCAGTACTTTACTTAGTCATGTACAGTACTACTAATTAGGCAACAAGAAGTACACAGGATTGTATTGTTGGTAGCATTGCATTTCATAACAAGGTTTGGGAAAGGACCCTTTTTTCTAAGAGTAAGATTCTTTCTAGAGTATCAACAGCCACTTAAACCATATCTGATTTCTCACATTTACCTTATTGTATATTTACCTTATTGTATACCCTGCTACAGGTTGTTTCAATCACTTTGCCTTTTAATATCAAATCAAAGGCTTACAATAAAGAGATCACAAAAATAATGTAGTAATAATAATAATTCAGAGATATCTAGTGTTAATAAATCACACTTAGTATTTAAGAGACCTGAAATGTTTAACATTCCAAATTTAACGATATCATTATTAGTGTGTGTTGTGGTAGGCCTGATAGACCCAAAATAGGCTTATACATCTCCTGCCTTGCCTAGGCATGTTTTTCTGCTCCACCACAGAGGCAAGCGTGGGAAATGGACACAAAAGAACCTGCAGCCACTGAGTCTGGCCTGCCCAGGGTCCTGTGGTGTAAGGTACACAGACTTAGCTTGTGCCTGCCTAGTGCAAGGCCTGTGCTGTTCTCAAATTAGGGAAAAGCAAGCCTGTGGCTTTGCCTAATATGGTCTGGTTTGGCTAACTGCCATCCCAATTGGCTATTCTTGTGTCTAAAGGGCAATTAATCTCGGCATACATTGATAAAAGGAGATATGCAGGTGAACAACCTGCTTTTGCTTTCCTGCTTTGCCTCCCTGCTCTTTGCCTGCTCTCTCTGCTGTGCCCAGCCCTGCTGCTATTGCACACTGCCTTACTGCTTGCCTGCTAAACTCCACTGTCGCGAGTTACCAGGAGCAGACCCTGGATGTCTGCACGCGATCGGCCTGTGTGGCCAGCGTGACACCATGCTGAGACTGCACCGCATCTGCCTTCTGCACCTGAAGGTCCTGCCTAGAATTCCTGGACATATACACAGATCATCCAGAAGAAGCCAGGAGACAAGGTCAGAGATTGTCTGCATCCTTTCCCCAGAAGCTGGGAAGATTCAAGCTTCGATATCCAACAAGACAGAGTCCCCTGAAAGCATTTGGGCACTGTCTGGACTGTGGCTAGCCCCCACAAGGGTAATTGTCTCATTGTAATTCTCTACTGCCTTCTGCCACAGAGCAGAAAGAGCTTGAGCCCATCTACTGGGCAAACGGCGTACTGACGCTGGGAATAGTCTCTTCCAGTTCAATTAATGGTTATATATTTTGCTGGTTATATTAAATGTAGATATTATCCAGAGAATGTTTCCTTGACCGTGTAAGAAGCAAAATATTATTAAAATGAGTGGTTGGGGGTGGGGAGAGTTCTGAATAGCAACATTAATAAATACTATTAATTTTGGAAAATATCATCTCACATCAATTAATTTCCCCTCCCCAACAGTGTGTCATATTTTTAATCCATTATTTCCATAAATGTTTCTCATTTTCTTCATGTAGCTTGTCTCATGACTCTTAATTGCTCATAATTATTAATTATATTATAGCTTCCTAATTTGTTTTTGTCATTTGCTGACTCTACATTCAGTAATTCATAGCTGTTCTTTTAGCTACCTTCATCAAGTTAGAAAAGATCCATACAGCCTTTTAGTGTCAGCTTCTGTAAAGTACATGACACTGAAAGATATTATGAGAAAGATTAATGTTTTCCCATGAAAAATAGAAACTGAAAGAATATAAGAAATATGGTGCATCTAACTATGATGTGTCATTTGTCAAAGATTCGTGACAAAAATTATCATCTAAATGTTTATTAAATACTATTTCATTTCATATTCCTTCCCATGATATCTGCAATGTCACAATCTACCATGCAATTTCTGCTGGCCACAAAAACAACGCATTTGACTTTAATTTTCAACCATGATAAAAATCTTCCCTTGGAAATGAAGCCTTCATAAACAATACATAATTTGTGCTTTTTATTTTAATGTAATGTTGTCTGTCCCTTCCTACACATTTACTTCTGTTGACACTTCACTGCGTTTGGCTCTTAGCTTTTATTTACCACTGGGCTCCATTTTAAGAATCAGCTGGTAGACTAGCATATTATTTACAGAATCACAGAATTAACCAGGTTGGAAAAGACCTGAGAGATCATAGGGTCCAACCCTAACATCCAGCCTATACCGCCCCCTGCACAACTTGAGACTGTGTCCCCTTGTTCTATTGCTGGTAGAAGAGCTCAACCCCCCCACCTGGCTACAGCCAGGTGGCTACAGCCCCCACCTGGCTACAGCCTCCCTTCAGGTAGTTGTAGACAGCAATAAGGTCACCCCTCAGCCTTCTCTTCTCCAGGCTAAACACCCCCAGCTCCCTCAGCCTCTCCTCATAGGGTTTGTATTCCAGGCCTCTCAGCAGCTTTGTCACCCTCCTCTGGACACCTTCCAGTATCTCAACATCTCTCTTGAATTGAGGAGCCCAGAAGTGGACACAGTACTCAAGTGTGTGGCCTGACCAGTGCTGAGTGCAGTGGCACAATAACCTCCTTAAAACAGCAGCCCATGATTTATTCATCCAAGTGGAAACAGAATGTGCTGGAAGTAGCCAGAAGTTACAGATTGTAAAATGTAGATTGCTCAGGCACATGAAACTATTCCCTTAAGAAGCAGACTGTCTGTTCTTGCCCAGTGAGCAGTGGGAGCCTCCTTGAAATGAAAGAAGAGAAGGCACACTGAAGTTTATTCTTATTTTCTTCAGGTGCAGTTTCCTGCGTGATGATTTTATGTGATTTGCCTTTTCCAAGATCATTTTAGTGCTTGGAATAATCCTTTTCCAGTGTTACTAAAGTAAGTATACATAAAGCTTTTCACTATGATGGTAAGGTTCATGACTTTATGAAACAGCCAAAGATGATTTCTTCTTATTATTATTATTGTATCTATTCTTTGGTTATTAAAGACAAGAAAAATGAGCCTTTGCTCAGGAAGTAGCCTCCATCCAATAATATAGTTTGTGTGGGTATCAATATGGTGTATTCCTGCACTGGCAACACACCTGCTGCAGGAATGGCAATGTTTAGTACTTCCCTGGAGGAAAGACACTGCCACAAAAATACACAAAAATATCAGGGTGGTGGTAAATAATAGGAGGAAAAGAAAGAGTATGTGGCTAAAACTGGAATACTCCTCCTCTATCAGCTTTACTAAATGTGCAGAAAAGCAGAAAAAGGAAATGCAGACATAAAGAAAATAAAAAGAAGAAACAAAACTAAAGGCAAAGAACTCGGTGGGGAAAGAGTCATGCAGGCTAAACTCACAATGAGAGTGCTCTGACTCAGACAAGTACCTCAAAAGAACTGAGGTCAAATTGTTCTTTCACTGTCACACAGCTGGCATGAAAGGAGGCAGAGGCTGTCCTGTCTTCAGTTTTAATATCACACATCCAATTTGAATCTGTGTGGGACAAAGGTTTAAAAAAAAATCTATGTGTCATAGCTGCAAAAGTTATGTCCCCAGCTGAACAGCTTAAGAAAGAAGTTATCATGACTGCCAGTCACGTGGAAGACTTCATATCAGTTTTCATTATTTCTTGACTTTCAGGTTACTGGCACTGATGATTCTTCCATTCTGTTCCCTCTTACCTGACATTAGTTACCAATTTTCTTCATCCTTCTAAACCTTCTGCATTTTTGTTCCTCCTTTCCACTGTAACATCCATCTTGCACTCTTTCAGATCTGTATGCTGTCTGTTTTTCTCATAAGATGCTAGTAGTACATCAATGGTCTGCTTATTTGCTCCACAACAAATTTGTTCTCACCTGAATGGCTAACAAAATGTTATTTTCAAATGTCACTGACTTCTCTACACACTTTTTTTCTGCCTTTATTTCCTAACTCTCTAGTTTTATCTCTGAGTCTCTCTGCATTAATTAGAAGAAAACAAAGAAAACCTAATACAATATGAAATTATCTCCTTAGAATCTTCTCTCTGAGGTCTTCTATTTTTGCATTTCTGTCAGTAAAAGGCATAAAGCAGTAGGTTTTTACTGTCCTCTTTATATTCTACTTTGCACTAGTGTCCTTCCTCCTGATCCACTTGCTTATCCCAGTTATCTTTTTCAGTCTCTCGTTCACTTTCACATCTCTTCCAAAGAAGTACACAGGAAATACATTGTGCCACCACAGAAAAACCCCACAACTAACACTGCTGTCCACTCCAACAGCCCTGCTGTCCTGCTGTGTCAAAACTTAAAAAGCACACCACTTAGAACAGGTCATAACCATCAGCTTCGACTCAGTGCATCTGCATGTCACTGAAACAACCTGGAGTGTATCAACCCAAAAGGTCCATCGTTTCTGGTACCTTCTCCCTAGAAGCAGACAAAAGTAGATGCTTAGGAAGAGTGTGAAAGTTACTACTACTGTTTCTCTGCTGATGACTGATAGACATATTTTCCTGTTTCACACTTCTCTCTCCTGTTGAAACTAAAATATTCATCTGCTTCTACCACCTTTCATAGAGACCTACCTGTACATTTAAGTTCATGAAAGTGTCTAGAATTTTTATGTCCCAGCCTTCTACAAGCAGTACAGATTCATGCTCCAATCCATTCATCTGTTCTGTAACCCAGGAATTACCTAAAATTTAAATATCTGCTTAGATCATCCTGGTCACAATAGTTCTAAAACTTGCAGATGCTTTCAATGCAGAATATTTAAGATTATTCATATTTTAAAAATTAATTAATCATAATTACTTAAATCTTACATCTCAGTTACTGTAACACAGCTTTTAGGCTCACAACACTGTAACTTTCTCACCAACCATGAGACAACTTCAAATGCGATGTTTTTTAGTCCATCAGTTTGACCATATTACTGCCCTTCTTTCTCCATTGTGCTGGTTCCTCTCTTCCTTATCAAATCAAACTGAAAAAAAGACTTCACCGGAATTTTTTTACATCCTCCCACACTTTTACTGGCATGTTTCATAGAATCATAGAATCAACCAGGTTGGAAGAGACTGCTAAGATCATCCAGGCCAACCTAGCACCCAGCCCTAGCCAGTCAACTAGACCATGGCACTAAGTGCCTCACCCAGGCTGTTCTTGAACACCTCCAGGGACGGCGACTCCACTACCTCCCTGGGCAGCCCATTCTAATGACTACTCAGACATTGAATCTCAACTCTCTTTAGTTCATACCTACCTCAGCCAAGTATTTTATTTTCTAATATCCCTTCTATACTGTCTTCATATTCAAAGCTTCATCATTTTCTTTTCAAGAGACATCATAAAATCATCCCATTTGAAATGCCAAAAAGTCATCTATGTTTAAAAATGGTTAGTGTACAGAGACCACTGGTTTTATATATGCCCACAGATTTGTTCCTTATCTCTTGTTCAAACATCTTCATAAATTTAGAATAGAATAGAATGGAATGGAATAGAATAGAATAGAATAGAATAGAATAGAATAGAATCAACCAGATTGGAAGAGACCTGCAAGATGATCCAATCCAACCTAGCACGCAGCCCTAGCCAGTCATCTAGACCATGGCACCAAGTGCCTCATCCAGTCTTTTCTTAAACACCTCCAGGGATGGTGACTCTACCACTTCCCTGGGCAGCCCACTCCAATGCCAACCATTCTCTCTGGGAAGAACTTCCCCTTAACATCCAATCTATACTTCCCCCTGTCACAAGTTGAGACTGTGTCCCCTTGTTCTGTTGCTGGTTGCCTGGGAGAAGAGACCAACCCCACCTGGCTGCAACCTCCCTTCAATTGTCCAAGACTGGGGCAACACACCTTGTTCTTTGTGCTGACATACTGACTAGCACAATGTCTCCTTCTGGATCTTCATTATAGGCAATGTAACAGTGGCAACATTAACAGATCATTAACAGATCAGTGTAGTTTGGAAGTACAGTTGGAGATTTAAGCCTTCTCCCTTTACCCTTCTTAGTAATGCCTACAAAACAAAATGCTTTCATCCAGCTAGGCATAGTCATCAGCAATACCTTCTACTAAACATCTACACATTTTTTTTCTAACATTGGCCTCCACATCGAAGTATTTGAAGAAGTTCCATTTTGCACTTTTTAATATACATATGCACACACACAGTCTGCTACAGTCTTATTCATGCTTACCAAATTAATGCCACTGAGATTACTCAAATGTGAGGACTACTCACACTAAGAAAACATGAAAAATTGAACCTGTAGTTCACAGAAACCCCTTAAATGTCTAATGCAATACTATTTTATGACAAATTACGGTAACACTCTGGAAAAGGCTATTCTTTAACCATTTTTATTGCTCATTTTAAAAGAAATTATGAGGTTTAGCAACAAAGTATATTTTCTCACCCTTCACATGACCACATACCACCCTTAAAAACTATCTCATAGAACTGGCATTCTTCAATATACATTTGTGCTTAACTGCAAGTAGAATCATAGAATCAACCAGGTTGGAAGAGACCTACCTCCAAGATCATCCAGTCCAACCTAGCACCCAGCCCTAGCCAGTCAACTAGACCATGGCACTAAGTGNTAACCTCAGCTCCCTCAGCCTCTCCTCATAGGGTTTGTGTTCCAGGCCCCTCACCAGCTTTGTTGCCCTTCTCTGGACACCTTCCAGCACTTCAACATCTCTCTTGAGTTGAGGAGCCCAGAACTGGATACAGTACTCAAGGTGTGGCCTGACCAGTGTTGAGTACAGGGGAAGATTAACCTCCCTCTTCCTACTGGCAGGACAGGCCAGGATGCCATTTGCTCTCTTGGCCACCTGGGCACACTGCTGGCTCATCTTCAGCCTGCTATCCACCAGTACCCCCAGGTCCCTTTCTTTCTGGCTGCTCTCAGCCACTCTGTCCCCAGCCTGTAGAGCTGCTTGGGGTTGTTGTGGCCAAAGTGCAGAACCCTGCACTTGGTCTTGTTAAATCTCATCCCATTGGCCTCTGCCCAACCATCCAGCCTGTCTAGGTCCCTCTGCAGGGCTCTCCTACCTTCTAACAGATCAATACCTGCTCCTAGCTTGGTGTCATCTGCAAACTTACTGATGCTCGACTGAATCCCCAAATTCAAATCATCAATAAAGATACACTTTTATTCCTATATTTAAAGCCTATGTGTTTACAGGACTGGGTTCTTGAAATTTAATTAAGTAGTAGTTACTGAAGTAAACAGAATGACACTAGGGAAAAAATTTATTGGAATAGTAATTCATCATAGTAAATTTTCTTATTCTAATGTACTGCCTCCAAAAAGGCACCACTTTGGAAAGATTTTCCCTGTTCTGAAGCAAAGAAACCATAAAAATGTTAGATATAATTTGGAGTATTCAAATCTATTCCAAAGTTCTGGAAGAAAACACAGAAAGAACTCCTATTTCTTGACTTCCTACACATTGTAACACCATATAAATATATTGAGGTAAAAGTAAAGAGCATCTTTTTTCTCTCTTAAAACACTGCCTGTACATATCTAGTAGGTTAAAGACTGGTGGAGATAGTTGTAGAGAGAGAGAGAACTACTCCTGCCCAAATATAACATCTAACATATTGCAAGAAGTCCTGCTTGATTGGGAACTTTGAAGTGTATTAACTATCCCCAATGAAGATCCTGTAAACTACTTGAATATTGAAATGGCCTTAGCTTTTTTCCAAACCTCAGTGAAAAAGCACTTTCAAAAAGCCTTTTGTGGAGTCAAGCAAATGATTCAGAACATGTCCAAAAGTTTAAACCAAAACAATACCCAATACGACCAAGACAGCCATTAAAATTAGTCAAGAGTACAGGAGAGGAGTGAGGGCATTATCAAGCCTGATCATCCTTACAAAAATACAGACAATTGCAGGTTTGAGAATTTCTCTTAGATTCTGTAACTACAAGAGGAATACTCACTTTACTAGAATGAGAAAAGCATTACGATGTACCTCTACAGAGGGACAGACAGGTGCCTAATGACATTTCAGATGTCCTTTAAGATCCCACTTGACCTCCAGTCTCTCATGTGTTGTGTCATATCTGCTATTTCTTGTATAATTTTTAGCAGCCTTGGAACATCAAGAGCAGTGTGGTCAGCAGGGCAAAGGAGGTGATTCTCCCCTTTTACTCTGCTCTCGTCAGACCCCACCTGCAGTACTGTGTGCAGTTCTGGAGCCCCCAACACAAGAAGGACATGGAACTGCTGGAGCCAGTCCAGAGGAGAGCCACAAAGATGATCAGAGGGCTGCAGCAGCTCTGCTATGAGGACAGGCTGAGAGTTGGGGCTCTGCAGCCTGGAGAGGAGAAGGCTTCCAGGAAACCTTACAGTGTCTTTCCAGTATCTGAAGAGAGCCTACAGGAAGGCTGGAGAGGGACTATTGACAAGGTCTGGTAACGTCAGGACGAGGGGGAATGGGTTTAAGCTGGAAGAGGGGAGATTTAGACTGGATGTTAGGAGGAAGTTCTTTACAGTGAGGGTGGTAAGACACTGGCACAGGTTGCCCAGGAAGGTTGTGGATGCTTCCTCCCTGGAGGTGTTTAAAGCCAGGCTGGATGAGGCCTTGAGCAACCTGCTCTAGTGGGAGGTGTCCCTGCCTGTGGCAGGGGGTTGGAGCTGGATGATCCTTGAGGTCCCTTCCAACCTAAACCATTCTATGATTCTATGATTCTATCTCAAATAGTACTAGATGCCTCCTTGCAGGCAACTATGGCATTATGTTTGCTATCAAACAATGACTTCCACAAACAATGACTGCAAACTGATAATCTAACCTTTGCTAGGAAAATTACGAGACCTCTGTGGATATACAGAAAAGAAAGATTTTTGTAAAGGCTTTAAAAAAAAAAAAGGCAGAAGCACATGCCAGGCCAACACACCAAGTCTGTGTAGAAACAGAATCTCTCACTTCCATTTTCCACAACGTTTTACAAAGCCATTATTTTTTTACATCATAAAGGTCCTATCCAGGAAAGCTTATCAGAAAGTTTCCTTATGGATTCATAAAAAAGAAAATCTGAAATTACAGCTGGCTCTGAAAGTATTTGCACCTATTTGGACCATCTGTAAGCAAGTATTCCAGATATCCTACATCCAAGGAATACTTATCACACTCACACAACTGCCATTTTCATCCAGGCATGTCTTTTCTATCAAATTGCAATCAAACTCAAGCGCAGAAAAAAGACCTGAGTGCTCTGGCCTTAGAGAGCTCCACCATCTCTGAGCTCCCGGGATCAGAACTTTTAAAATATACAACTATCTTGCCAAAGGTATTCCTCAGATGTTATGGAATACAATTTCCCAGATGGAATTTTAAATCTCAAAAGAATCCTGACACGCAAAGTGGTATTAAGGCTTCCTTTACAGATCTGCTGAAACTTTGAGCTTCACCTCCCCTGCCTCCCCTCCTCATGAACATGCTAACATTACAGCATTCTGTCCTTCAGCTGTAAAGAATACTACAACATATTTCAGCTTCTGGAACAACAATTGGCAGGAAAAGCTTAAAGAGCATTCTGCTGCTCCGGACTGTGTCAAGACTTGTTTTTTTACAGTAGATGAATACACAGGTATCTAAAATTTTCTATGCCTCCCTCCTCTTGACCCCAAGCTTGATGAACAAATGAAATCAACCTTTGACTGAGCCTTTAACAAGCTATAAAGATATATTTAAATTTTTGAAGGCAATCAGGGAGACTCAAGTTGTTCTGTCACGTTTCAGTGTGATTTATCTAATTCAACAATCTCTGAAGACCATTTCTATGGTAAGTGAAAAGCTACAGGAGCAGAGCAGAATCAAATGAGTGCACATTTTTGTATGAAACTGGTCTCAAAAATTAACTTCAAATGGCTGCAAGTGCGAAGTGAGGAAGCAGTGTTTTAAAAGAAACCTTGAAATAAATGTAAGAATAATTTTGGTTTAAAAATTAATGGAAAGACATCTTTAAAAAAAAAAGCCAAACATATTACCTGACAAGGCTTTTTCATTTTAATTGCTATGACATGGTATCTGTAACAGCAGAGCTCACAGGTCCATGATCCTCTTTCACTTATCCACTTTAACAGGCAAAGCTGATGAGTGTATCGTACTGAACCATCGCAGCGGCAAGGATTTAACAATTCACCCTGAAAAGGAAACACAAACCCACTGATTTTAAAGGGATATTTTATGTATGTGTATACTCAATACCAAAAAAGTACGCAGGTTTGTAGCAATTAATTGGTTTGAGTCTCAAAATATGGAAAAGTTTGTCATTTTGACTATAAAAATACTCATAAATTAACCTACTTGAGGTACTTCTAATGAAGACAAACCCAGATAACTGTCCACACACGTATATGTACATATGTGAAACAAGTGAAAGATTTCTGTGCAGCAAACAACAGTAGCATAAGCCTTGTCAGATACCTCAACTGGTACCTAAAGTGGTATTTCTCTGACAGTTTAGTCATTGCTAGGAAAGAACTGAGTGATGTCACAGAGAACAACGCTCTTGAAGCAAGGCTCTGTACAGTTTGACTAGTCAGCTGTCAGGCAGCACCTCAAATAATGTAACTAAGCAGTTATATTTCTATAACATGCAAATCTGCTAGTCTCTTCTTTCCTTGAAAAGAGGGCTTTGGTTTGAGTTTTGGGGTTTTTTTTTTTAGCCAAGCTACAATAGAAGCTATGAAGAAGTTCTTTATAGTGATGATAGTGAAACACTTGAACAGGTTGCCCTGGGAGCATGTGGATTCTTTCTCCCTGGAGGTGTTCAAGGCTAGGCTGGATAAGCCTTGAGTGACCTGTACTAGTGGGAGGTGTCCCTGCCTATGATGGGGGGTTAGAACTAGATGATCTTTGAGGTCCCTTCCAACCTAAACCATTATACGATTCCATGAAATGTTATAGACCCATTGCCAGTTATAGACCCGGTCCAGTAACAGAGGTCTTCACAACAGTACCTGTAAGCTAACACTCTCATTTCAAAATCTAACGGAAGCCTGAGAAATGTGCATTGCTTAAAAGTCCCTGAGGGGAGAGGCAAGCAGCACGACGGCAAGGTGTACAGCGTGCAAGCCAGCCACGGAAAACCGCTCCATTTTCCTGAAGCTCTGCGCCGGCTCGCAATTGTCCCGAGCGCTTGTGCGAACCACCCTATTCAGCAGCCGAGGCTCGCTGTGCCCATCTGGCCGCGACACTGCGCGCTGGTGAGCGGAGGCCGGGCCTTGCTCGGCAGCAGGCAGCAGCGCTCGGCGGCAAGCACTCAAGCCGCCGGGCGAGAGGCGTGGCGGTGCCAGCAGGGCATGCTGTGCTGAGCCCTGTCCCTGGTGCTGATCTCTCCGCGCTGCCGGCCGTGTCACCCCGTCGCCTGTCGCCCGAGCTAGCGGTACGGGTGTGAGGCTTCAGAAGCCGGTCCGCCTGCGCTGGGCGCAGCGGAGCCGCCCCGCCTGCCCCGCTTTCCTCACCTGCTCGGCGCCCTGGAAGCAGATTTTGCAGATGGGGCCGGCCCCGCCGAGGTGGCTGCCGCTGCCGCTTTCGCTACTGCACATCGAGCGGGTGTCGGGTTTGTCGCCGCCGGCGGCCCCCACCTTGGAGCGGCCGTTCTCGGAACCGCCCCTCCGGCCCTCGCTGGCGCTGGAGTCGCCGCTCCTTCCGTCCTCTAGGGCGTCCCCGCTGGCCTCCCCGGCTCCGTCCGGCAGCCCCAGCGGGACGGCAGGGTCTTGCTGCGGCTCTCCGGGAGGGAGGACGACGCTCCCCCCGACGCAGCTCATTCCCGCGCCGGCCCGGGGCACCCACTTACCCGGGGCGGGGACGGCCCGAAGCGACGGAGGACGACGGGCCGGCGAGGCGGAGGAGAGAGAGGCAGGTCCGGGAACGCGCCGGGTCGTGTCCAGCCGCCAACCGCCGCCCCCAAACGGCCAGGAGAGCGCGAGCGAGACCGTTACTCGGGCTGGAGCGCGGCGGGGGCGGGGGCCGCGCGAGTCCGTCCCCGCAGCCGCCGCGGACCGCAGCCGCCAGGCACCTCCCCCGCCTCCACCGCACCGGCGCGGTAAATTCCGCAACGGGTCGGAGCCCGGAACGGAGAAGCCGAACCCCTCGCTAGCACCCCGGCGCCGGCCCGGTATGGGGAAGACCCTTCCCCGCCCCCGCACGCCACAGTCGCACATGCCCTCCTGCCGCCTCCCTGCGTCCCTCCCATAAACACCGGCTTCTCCCACGCCACAGTGGCCACGGCTCCGCTACCCTCTCGCCGAGTCGGCTTAGCCTTTTCCTCGCCCTGTGTTTCGCCCCAGCCGTAAATAGCGGTGCGTTGTTTTCCTCTCCTCGGCCACATTAATCCTGATCCCAATGTCCGTCACGGCACCCTAGTGCTCACAGGCTTCCCCAAGCCTGGAATGCCAGTGGAGTAACCAGTCCTTTAAAGGGACTCTTACAGTCCTTTTTACTTTGTGGGTTTTTTTTACTGCACTTAGAACACCAGAAGGAATGTTCAAGGTTGAAGTTGTTCTTTGGTTGCAAAACAGTAGCCCTCCAAGCTTCCTTTTCCCTTTTTTTTTTTTCCTTTATATATATCCATTACATCACTTCATTTTCAGAATTAAATTTGCTAAAAACATCACGATAAAGTATCTTCTAAAAAAAAACAAAAAACAAACCCACTGCAGTTAGAAATTCTTTAAAGTTTGGCTGGGGCTGCTGAAGGAATGCATGTGTGAATTTTAGCATCAAGTATAACATCAGTGAGCATTTCGACTGGTGAAAATGACAGCAACTGCCTGTGGGGAAAGAAAAAGGAAAAAAAAAGAAAAACAATTGTTAAGCCATATGGTCTTCCATAGCCACTTTTAGATTCAAAGTGTGATCAAATCACCCATATTCTTCGTGAGTTGCTTCCTGTGTGAGTCTCAAGATGAGGGTATACCTCGATGAGCTCAGCTGCTGCCATCACTAGCCATGTTTTAACAGCAGTGCCTTCCTTGGTATGGACCAAAGAAGCACACAGAACTGAAACTGCATTCATCAGCCCATGATCTGTCAAGCTCTCTGAAAAGGCTGGCTGGAGACCAGCTCAGGTGATACACTGTCTGCAGAAAAGCAGCAGCTTTATGTTGCAGGAGTATGACATTCAAACTAATTGAGGCAAGGGGCGGTTAAGCCCTTCTGGTCCTCCTGCAGTATGCATCTATTAGAGGCCATGCAATAGATACACTAAGGACAAAGAACTGCTGATTACAGCATTGCTCTAAATTACATATTCAAAGGCTGTCTTCCTACAATGAAACAAGAGATGTTATTATACCTTTTGTCATCATCCACTGGTGCCCATTCTCATTAAAATCTTTGTTCTGACATCTCTGCAGTAGCTAAGCCAGAACTGGCCATTTGTCTTGGCTTTAGGACAAGGTGCTCCAACACTAAAGTTACTTGCTTACAGAATGGTCATTAAGCAGGTAAGTAGTGTGGATTTATCCACATTTGGTTATATAAACCCAAAAGTGCCACATGGACAGCGACATTTTCATGAACTACAGATGCTGTAAAGAAATTATTCTCTCTCTATATATTTTTTTTTTCATAGCAAAGTACTAACTGAAGGAGTTGATAGACTAGCAACCGTCAGACCACTGTCCATCACATTTGAAAAGTGGTGAATTCCCTGCTGACTGCAAAATGGGAACCTTCATCTTCAAAAAAGGAAAGGAAGACCCCAGAAGTTCTAGGCCAGTCAGTCTTGTCTCTGTGGCTGGCAAGATCATAGAGCAGATCCCCCTGAAGGCTTTGGTAAGGCATACAGAAAATGAAGAAAAGGAGATTTGAGGTAGCAACCATGGCTTCATGATGACTTCGGTGGCTTTTTATTACGGACTTACACCATCCATGGATAACGGAAGAGCAACTGACGTCATCTACCTAGACTCATGTAAAGCATTTAATGCTGTCCCACATGACATAGAATCATAGAATGGGTTAGGTTGGAAGTGACCTCAAGGATCATCCAGCTCCAACCCCCTGCCACAGGCAGGGACACCTCCCACTAGAGCAGGCTGCTCAAGGCCTCATCCAGCCTGGCTTTAAACACCTCCAGGGAGGAAGCATCCACAACCTCCCTGGGCAACCTGTGCCAGTGTCTTACTACCCTCACTGTAAAGAACTTCCTCCTAACATCCAGTCTAAATCTCCCCTCTGCCAGCTTAAACCCATTCCCCCTCGTCCTGACATTACTAGACATCTTGGTCACCGAGTTGGAAAAGTATGGACTTGAGTGTTGTCGGGGGGTTTAATTTGAATTTTGGGGAGATTCAAGACCGATTTGAAGGTTATTAAATAATTTATTAATATATATAAAAAAAATTCCCCAAACTTATATACAATCAGCCCACACAAATCCTTTGTACACTGTTAGTAAAATCACTCTACAGAATGTCTATTTACTATCGAATCAAACAATTTGGTATAGGTTTTAGAAGAGCTCAAATTGCTCAAATCAGAGAGTCTTGTGGCAGAAAGTGCCACTGGTGGAGTCAATAAAGTTCCTTCACAGCTTGAGTAAGAGAGTTTGAGTAATCACAAATCGGAGTTTTAGTATCTGTGGTCCCCAAATATAAGATGATGGAAGTCACGGAGTTGATTCCTGTGGGGATAACAGTTCTTCGGGTTCTGGGGCGTGCTGTCTGAGAAGATCAGGCTGAATCGCTGCAGGTTGTCATGAGACAAAGGCAATAGCCTCAGGCAGAAGTCAGACCGGTGGCAAAAGGCAAAGGCAGAAGGCAAAGCAAAGGCAAAGGCCCAAAGGCAAAGGAGGGTCCCTTGTTTACTTAGATTGCCCCATTTATAAGCAATGTATGGAGATTGATGGGTTTGTCGGCCATAGCACTGTCCAATAGGCTTCTGGCAGCAGGCAGGGACATACCAGATTTGGAAAGGCCCACAGATCCTGTACCCCCAAATACGGGAAGAGCAGGAGCAAGCCACAGGCTAAGCGCGTGAGCTTATGCAACGTGTCTACCACGCGGGCCCTGAGCAGCCCAGGCATTGTGGCACCAGGCCCATTGTCCCCCCTGTGTGCCTTCAACGTGTCTGGGGCAGGCAAGCATGTCCAGGCAGGGCAAAACAAAGTGAGGAATAGAAATAAGCCTATTTTTCGGGCCTACAGCCCCTCTGTGACATTGAGGAATGGATCGCTCACTGTATAAGGAATTGACTGGATGGCCACACTCAGAGAGTTGCAAACAGCCCAGTGCCCAAATGGAGACCAGTGACAAGTGGCACCCCTCAGGGGCCAGTACTGGGGTCCATGCTGTTTAACACCTATGTCAGCAATATGGACTGTGGAACTGAATGCACTCTCAGCAAGTTTATGGATGAAATCAAGCTGTGTATCCAGTTGATACACTGGAGGGAAGGGATGCCATCCTGAGGGACTTGGTCAGGCTTGAGAGATGGGCCAAAGCCACCTTCATGGAGTTCAATAAGGCCAAGTGCAAGCCCTACACTTGGGTCAGGACAATCCCAAGCAGAAATGTAGGCCAGATGAGGAGTGGCTCGAGTAGTCTCAAAGAGAAGGACTTAGGGCTGTCAGCTGACAAAAATATAAAACTTAGACAGAAAGGTGCCCTTGCAGACCTGAAGGCAAATCATATCCTGGGGTGCATCAAAAGAAGTGTGACCAGCAGGGTGACGGAGGTGATTCTTCCCCTCTACTCTGCTCTTGTGCAACCCCACCTGGAGTACTGTGTCCAGTTCTGATGCCCCCAAGAAGGACATTGAACTGCTGGAGCAGGTCCAGAGGAGGGCCACAGGGATGATCACATGGCTGTAGCACCTCCTCTGTGGGGACAGGCTATGAGATTGGGACTGGAGAAAAGAAGCCTCTGGAGACACCTTGTAACAGCCTTCCAGTACCTGAAGGAAGCTTACAAGAAAGCCAGGAAGGGACTTCTTACAAGGGCTTGTTGTAATAGGATGTGGCAGAATGGATTGAAACTTGAGGAGAGTAGATTTAGACTAGGAATTTGCAAGAAATTCTTTACAGTGAGGCTGGTGAGACACTGGAACAGGTGGCACCTTGAGCTTGTGGATGTCCTCTTCCTGGACATGTTCAAGACCAGATTGAAGGAGGCCTCAAGCAACCTGGTCTAGTGGAAGGTGTTGCTGTCCATGGCAGAGGGACTGAAACTAGATGATCTTTAAGGTCCCTTTCAACACAAACCATTCTATGGCAACAGAATCAATCTAATAGACTAATTCTAAGGAAAGAAAGGGCAATGAAAAAAAAAAAAAAACAGGGAATGTCAGAACAAACAGATGAGTCCAAAATACTGGATAGACGAGGATTANAGAACAAGGGGACACAGGCTCAAGTTGTGCCGGGGGTAGCATAGGCTGGATGTTAGGAGGAAGTTGTTGGCAGAGAGAGTGATTGGCATTGGAATGGGCTGCCCAGGGAGGTGGTGGAGTCACCGTCCCTGGAGGTGTTCAAGAAAAGCCTGGATGAGGCACTTAGTGCCATGGTCTGGTTGACTGGCTAGGGCTGGGTGCTAGGTTGGACTGGATGATCTTGGAGGTCTCTTCCAACCTGATTGATTCTATTTTATTCTATTAAAGCAGAAGCAAAAGGGGGAAATGATCAAACTAAAGCAGTGAAGTGAAAAATTAATGCTAAAAAGTTACTCGTCTGCTGGTGTTGCACCCCAGAGTAACAATTTGAACACCAATATGGTTAGAGAATTGTTCTCCAATAATCCCCTTTGTTGCAGGGATACAGTGACTTAGATGCTAACTTGGAAGAGGCATGCAGAGCTGGCTTGGTTAGGATTGGTACATGTGGAAGGTAAGGATAGGCTTAAGGTTATTTGTGAGGTACAGATAGGTTAAGCTTATACAAACAACTTGTAAGGTCAGCCTTCTGCGACCAGCAGACCCTGCCTCCTGCAGCTGCATGTGGAGGGTTTGCTTCACCATCTCAGTTCCTGCCTCCAGGATGGACTCAAGGACACTCCACAGCATGGGTTGCTCATGGTTATCAATTCATGTCCTCTGTTAGCAAGAAATCCATCCACACTCTCCTTCATCAGAGGAATACAGCATGCCCTCGGCATTTGCTGTGGGGGTTTATGTCATTCTTCTTTCTCATCCTTTTGCTTGTTAGCAAAAATTCAATTAATAACATAGCTTTTGGAAAGGATATAAGTAGAAGATAAAAACATCAGCACAGAAGTGGAATAACTTCTTACTGACAGGAATAGAAAGATGCCACTATAGACAATAATAGAGGGGGGGAAGAAGGTCACTCTTTTCTACTTAATCTTGCCCAAAATAATGTATAACATGACTCTTTAAAGTTACAGACTCCTACAAATTAAAGAATGTTTTAATGACTCTTGAAAGCTACAGACTCTTACACATTAAAGAATGTTTCTTCCATGCCTATGTGATAAATTTGGAGAGCTGATTGTGAGATGTGAGGTTTTTAGCATGTTACCTGCCTACATGTCTACCAAAAGCTACTGGCACACTACATAAAATCAAATGGCAAAGGCTGTCAGTCCTTGTATTCCAGAGGACATTAGGGTTGTTCAGCATGCTGGGGATAGGAGGATATGCTGACAAAAGAGCAGAAGGGGTGGAGTGCATTATATAACATAGCCACCCACTGAAGCAGTACTCAGCCTTCAGCCGAGTGATAGAGGAGGGCAGGAGCCAAAACCAAAGACTGAAACAGAAAGAAGAACAATTTAAAGCAGGAAAGAATATTGTGCTTCAAAACAGCAGTAGTGTAGGTGGCAGAGAGAAAGAAATTTTTTTTTTTTGGGGGGGGGGAAGGAAGCAACTAAAAAAAAGGAAAGAATTTGTTTGAGATTAAGTCAGTGAACTGGAATTCATGGGATTTATGTTCAACCACAGCTTTGCTACGCATTCCATGAACAACCTTAAGCAAGTGACCTCAAGTGGGTTGACTGTAGACATCTGGTTACCTAAATGCAGACATCTAATCATGCTCCTGGACAGGTGTCCAATATCCTCTGGAGGCTCTTTTGGGAAAAGTGGGATGTTCAAACTGACACTAGACTCCTGGATGCAGGCACATCTTCCTCAGGCTCTCTCTCTGTTGTTCTGTACACAAGACTGAAACAAGAGTTTGTTTTCCTCTTTCTTGTACTTGCCTCTTCCATTAGAATTTGAAATGTTTTACTGGCAGGTGGAGGCCATATTTGTAGTCCTGATCTTGGCTGAGGTATCTGGATATTATTGCAAGACAAATAATAAGGAACAGTGATTCAGATAAAAATATCAGTGAGGTAATCAGACTGTGGGATGGTGAAATTAATTGTGTTTACAGTGGGCGATGGCAGAGGCAAGTGGAGGTACAACCCCTCAGGGATGAAAGTTACCTCATCTCTTCTTGTCTCTCAGATCTGCTCCAGGTACATTGTTTTTTCTCACTAAGTCAGCCAGGCACTGTTCATTTTTTCCCACCAAATAAATAAGCAGAAGCACAAGCCCATTTTTTTTTTTTTACCTCAGCATGACCAGCTGTAGGTAGAAAACCCATGAAGAAAACAAGAGGTGACATTTAAGTGAAGGGAAGATGTTCAGGGAATGGACAGATCAGTTAAAAAAACAATTATCTACCAAGATATCGACCCTGTAAGCAAAGTTTTCTGAACAGGTTTCCCAGGAATAATGTATGCAGGCAACAAAGTACTCCAGGGATACATTAAGAATGGAAGCATTCACAGAATCATAGAATCAACCAGGTTGAAAGAGACCTCAAAGATCATCCAGCCCAACCTAGCACCCAGCCTTAGCCACTCAACCAGATCATGGCACTAAGTGCCTCATCCAGGCTTTTCTTGAACACCTCCAGGGACGGTGACTCCACCACCTCCCTGGGCAGCCCATTCCAATGCCAATCACTCTCTCTGGCAACAACTTCCTCCTAAAATCCAGCCTATACCTCCCCCAGCACAACTTGAGACTGTGTCCCCTTGTTCTATTGCTGGTTGCTTGGGAGAAGAGACCAACCCTCACCTGGCTACAACCTCCCTTCAGGTAGTTGTAGACAGAAACGAGGTCACCCCTGAGCCTCCTCTTCTCCAGGCTAAACAACCCCAGCATCTGGGATGTTAATTCCTGGCTAGGAAAGCATTGGTCTGGATGTTTCTCACGACATAGGCAATTCTTGACTGTTTTGTCTCCAAAGGAGCAGTCTCATTCTGGAAGTAAAAATATGAGCCCCTCTTACTTGAACTCGAACAGATCTTCCACCATTGCTGCAGCAGCAGCTGTAAACTTCTCTGTGTGCTCTAAGGTACAGAATGTGTCACAGCTGTAATCAATCAGTGTAATTTACATAATTACCTAATCCAGTAAGTGTTTTCTGAGAAACTGGCAAAAATGCAAACTGTCAGGTTCGCATCTGCTTCACCTGAGAATTTTGCCTCTCTACCGGAAGTGACCTGTGGAAGTTATTGGTTATCTGTTACATAGCTGATAGAAAAGAGAACAACTCTTCCAGGTATGAAACTGTCCCCCTGTCCCTCATCCCCACCAGTGGGTCAGTGAGCTTAAAAAATACATGTTGATTGGTGGAGGAGTAGAGGTTTATGAAGAGCAGTGGAGAAGTTTTAAAGAAAAAAATCTTTCTTTATTGCACTGTGATAATTTGCAAAGCAGAACACAATGGGGACAGAAAAGGGGATCGGTACTGTGCTGTCCATCTAAGTACAGTAACATCTGGGATGTGGCAATAATTGCTGCCTTTCATTTGACTTTCATGCACATACTCCCACACATTCAGTACACAAAGGATGAAGCACAAATCCCTTGGATATCTGCCTCTTTCACTGCGTACTTTTTGCTTTGACTGCAGGAAGTCATGCCAGGGACAAGTGTTCTTGCTAGTGGATATAGCTTCCACCCAAAGACTGAAAGGTTAGTGAGGTTACTGCAAAGAAATATTGGACAAAACATGCTAGAGAGCTGCAGAACCAGTGGTTCATTAACTGTCCCTCTCTGGAGAACTATGCATTGTCCAACCTGAACCTGAACACTGAACTGAATGAAATCTCCTGCAGAGATGAAGATGTGCTAAATACATAAGTGACCCTTTTGAAGTACATACTGGACATTATAGAGACACTGGAACAGGAGTGCCATGAGATCCAGTGGCAGACATTTCAGCAAAAACTTTGTGTGCCCATCTGAAATCTGTGTCCTTTGGAAGCAAGCTAGCCTTGCATTCCACTCAAGACATTCACACTGAGTTTACAGATAGGACATAGGACCTACAAGAGACCTGTGCTCTTTTGAGGCAGCATTTGGAGGCCTGGATTTCAAGAGAGACATCTAATGGCATTCAGGATGGCACCAAATACCTACATACATGTAGCTAATTAAAACCCAAATCAATCGCCTCTAGATACACGAGAGTGGGGCAAAGTCAGACTGCATTTAGGTGCACCTCAGGTTCTCTGGATTTCTTGACACCTAATGCCTTACTGTTCCCACTTCTGCTTTGGCAGGGTTCCTTCTCTTGCTGTCATTTGAGATGGTGATGGTAAA
>WAAF01013767.1:93558-104787 GCA_013400475.1 Tricholaema leucomelas | reverse complement strand
CAGCCCAAACTCTCCCAGCCTGTCCCCACAGAGAGGTTCTGCAGCCTCTTCATGCCCTCCTTTGGACCTGCAGCCAGCAGGGTGCCAGGCAGTGTGGGGTGAGGGTGCCAGGGGGTGTAGGGATGGTCTGGTGCTCCCTGCCTTCCTTTGGGGACAGGGCAGTGATTCTCTCTCTGCTACCTCAAGCCCTGCTCCTTTCCCAATGTTGACACATGGATGCTGGTGGCTGTAGGGCATGGCCTGGCATTCCCTGCCTTGTTTCATGTGAGGACATCTCAAGCCCTGCTCCTTCCCCAGCATTGGCACATGGATGCTGGTGGCTGTAGGGCATGGCCTGGCATTCCCTGCCTTGTTTTATGTGAGGACATCTCAAGCCCTGCTCCTTTTCCAGCCCCTGCTGCCTCCTTTTCCCTTCTGATGTTCTTCCCATTTCTCTTCTGTCCTACTGAGTGTTTCCAGCCTGGGTCCTTCCTCTTGCCCAGTGCAGGGGGAAGCAGTGGGGGCAGGTCTGTGCCCCTTGTGCCCATCTGCTGACATCCCTCTGCCTCTTTCCCTGCCCCAGATGAGCGTTGGCCAGCGGGCAAAGATGACCATCTCCCCAGACTATGCCTACGGCTCTACTGGGCACCCAGGGATCATCCCCCCTAATGCCACTCTAATCTTCGATGTGGAGCTCATGAAACTGGAGTGAGCCACCCCAGCACCATGCCCTCGGGTAAGCAGGGGCACCAGGGGGGCCTCAAGGGTGGGGTGGGCAGGGGGAGGTGGAGGGTAGTGGCAGAAGGGAGGTGTGAGGAGGAGGAGGGAGCAGGATGGGGCTGTGCCCTGAGCTTGGTAGATGCCATGGTGTGGGCAGGATGGGGCTGTGCCCTGGGCTTGGTAGATGCCATGATGTGGGTCGGATGGGGCTGTGCCCTGGGGCCAGGTGGATCCCACAGTGTGGGCAGGATGGGGCTGTGCCCTGGGGCCAGGTGGATCCCACAGTGTGGGCAGGATGGAACTGGTCCCTGGGCTTGGTAGATGCCAAGGTGTGAGCAGGATGGGACTAGTCCCTGTACTTGGTAGATGCCATGGTGTGGGCAGGATGAGGCTGTGCCCTGGGGCTTGCTAGATGCCATGGTGTGGGCAGGACAAGGCTGTGCCCTGTGCCCCCCACGGTGTGAGCTGTGCTCCCTCTCTCAAGCAGAGCTCCACTCCTGCCTGGCACTGTGTGGGCAGTATTCCTGCTCCTCAGGCTTGTAAATGTCCTACTCTGTTCTCAGGTTTATCAATCTCTGAGGGCTGGGGGTCAGGAGGGGGGGACAGGCTCTGCTCACTGCTCCCTGGCATAGGCCAAGCAGCAGTGGATGGAAGCTGCAGCACAGGAGGTTCCAGCTCAGCACAAGGGGGAACTTCTTCCCTGTAAGGGTCCCAGAGCCCTGGCACAGGCTGCCCAGAGAGGCTGTGGAGTCTCCTTCCCTGGAGACTGTCTGGATGTGTTCCTGTGTGCCCTGAGCTAGGTTGGATGGTCCTGCTCTGGCAGAGGGCTTGGACTGGATGATCTCCTTGGGTCCCTTCCAACCCCTGCCGTCCTGTGAGCCTGCGATCCTGCTCCCTCCTCCTCCACCAGGCTCCTGGGGTCAAGCAGCCTGTGGGCATCAGGTTGGCAGCTCTGTGACCTCTGCCTCTTGCTCCTCTCCCAGCAGGTTTGGCACACAGAGGGACCCAGAGTGTCAGCTTCCCAGAAGAGTGCCACCTGACTTTGCCTACCACACCTCATCGTCTAACCTCGGCCAAACGCCTTTGGTCACTAAGCTTTGCCTCTGACTCTCCCTCCTTGCCTGCTGATTTGAAGTCCTTTTTAAACTCCAAAGCTGGAAACCTCAATTCTTATTTTATTATTTCCTTTCCTTTTTCTCCTTTTTTTTTGGGGGGAGGGGAGGGGGGTGGGTGGAGGTTCAAATTCTTTTTGTTCTTCATTTTTCTCTTCCAGGTGTTAAGATTTTCAACTTGGGTAGCACAGAGCTGGAGCTGAACCTTTTAGAGAGGGGGGGGAGAGAAAAAAAAATCCTTTGAACAAAGAGAGGGGAGAGAGAAAAAAAAATCTCTTCAGGTTACTTCCTTTTGGGTCTCTCTTTTTGCCTTTTTTTTTTTTCCTTTATTGTTGTGTTGTTTTTTTTTCTCTTGGAACACCAAAACCAAATCAAACCCAGAGGAAAATTTGGTAGTTAACTCTTTAGGGCTTTTTGTTTGGGTGTTTTTCAAACCAGGTAATTGTTGCTGCTGCTGCTGCTGCTGCTGCAAAAGCCATAGCAGAGT
Organism: Tricholaema leucomelas; assembly: GCA_013400475.1. Taxonomy (NCBI): domain Eukaryota; kingdom Metazoa; phylum Chordata; class Aves; order Piciformes; family Lybiidae; genus Tricholaema lacrymosa; species Tricholaema leucomelas. The sequence continues at coordinate 102,489 of WAAF01013767.1, read as the reverse complement.
GAGGGCTGAGTGGATGCAGAGAGCAAGGCAAAAAGGAAGAGTTTAGGATCTTGTAGGTGCCCTGCTTGGGCTCAGGACGGTGAGGGAGCAGTGAGTCCTTTCCTGCCTTCCCAGGGAGGTGTTTGGTTTGCTTCCAGGAGGTTTGGGTTTGGGTTGGGGAGAGGCTTCTCTGCCCTCCCCCTCTCCCCCTCTCTCCCCTTGCTTTACTCTGCCTTTTCTCCCCCTCCCTCCCTCCCTCCACCACCTCCCAGCCCTGCTTTGGGATTTAGGGAGCTGAGTTTCCAGCAGAGCTCCACCAAATCCAGCAGCAGAGGGAAGGTGCTGAGGGAGGGTGGGGGTAAGGAGGGGGCTGGGCTGGGGAGAGAGGGACAAAGGGGATGGGCTGTGGGGGTGGGGGTCAGCTCCAACCAAACCACCCCCAGCCCTGGAAAGGAAGCATCAGCACCCCCCCAGCTGCCCCCTCCCCAGCCTGAGCACAGCCTGACCCTTCTCTGCTGCCACCTGATGCTGGTCATCGCTGCTTGGCTGGTCTCATAGGATGCATAAGCTGCCCCCCGTGCCCTGCTGCCACCCTCCCTGCCACCCTCCCTCTGCCCTGCCTACTGCTTGGTAGGAGAAACGGCTGCCACCCTGCCCTGCCCCCTCCTCCTGCAGAGAGGGCTGAGTTTGGTTATCAATAAACTGCTTTGTGCTGCCTTTTCTCAACCTGTGTCACCAGCTTTGTGCCCTCGCCTCTGCCAGCGGCGCTGCGGGAGCTGTGCCAGCCCCACGGGGTGCTGTGCTGGGCATACAGGGTGCTGTGGGTGCTGTGGGTGCTGTGCCATGCTCACAGGGTGCTGTCTTGGGCATACAGGGTGCTGTGGGTGCTGTGCCATGCTCACAGGGTGCTGTGCCAGGCTCACAGCGTTCTGTTGCAGGGTTGAGGTGCTGTGCCATGCCCACAAGGTGCTGTCCTGAGTATACAGGATGCTGTGCCAGGCTGATGAGGTGCTGTGCTGGGCATACAGGGTGCTGTGGGGGCTGTGCCACACTCCTGACATGCTGGAAAGCTTTAGGAGGCTCCCAGGGTGTTGTGAGTGCTATGCCATGCTCACAGGGTGCTGTGCCAGGCTCATGAGGTGCTGTGTTGGGCATACAGGCTGCTGTGCCAGGCTCATGAGGTGCTGTGCTGGGCGTACAGGGTGCTGTGGGTGCTGTGCCAGCCTCACAGAGTGCTGTGGATGCCATGCCAGGGTGCTGGGTTCACAGGATGTTGTAGGTGCTCTGCTGGGAAGCAGTTTGGGTTTGCCAAGGTGCTGTGGGTGCCATGCCAAGCTCACAAGATGCTGTGCCAGTCTCTTTGAAGGCTGGATGTTGCCACATGTGCCATGGCACATCCAGCAGCTGGCATTTGCAGGCCAGCTCAGACCCAAAAAGCTTCCCAGGGTTGTTTGGCGCCTTTCTGGGCCATGCCCATGGTGCCAGGGCTCTGGGGTTGCTTGAGCTCCCACACAGACACCTCTGCCCTGTGCTGCTGCAGCTCCAATGTTCACCAGCTCCTGGTGTGGGCACTGCTTGGGCACTGCTGTGTGCCAGCCTCTGCCCCCTCCTCGAAGGGCCTTTAGTCTGTTTGCCAGCATGGAGCAGGCAGCAAATGCCAGTGCCAGGGGGGCTCTGCTGGGGGCAGTTTGTTGGCTGGGAAAGCTGCTGGAGGGCACAGGAGTAGCTCTGCAGCCTTGGGCTGTGCTGGGTAAAGGGGTCAGGGCTGCCCTGTGCAGACGTTGGCACTGCCCCGTGGTGGCACCACCCCTTGCTGTGCCCCCTCCAGGAGGAAATTGAAGGTGACTTTGGGTTCCTCTTCCTGCAAAAGCAGCTTCTGGCATTAATTATTAACCAGTGCCAGGCAGTGCCAGGCCTCTGGCCTGGAGAGAAGCCAAGGCTGCCAGGAGCTCAGTGCCCTCAGGGCCAGCACCCTGCCCTCAGCACCCACAGAGGCAGGATGGGTTCTGGGTGCTTCAGGCTGTGGGTTGGTGAGGATGAGGGTGGCAGAGCAGGCAGAGAAGCCCAGGAGCCATCTTGCCAGGCTGCTGTGGCACAGCTCCCTGCTCCTGGCTGTGCTCAGGCTCCACCAGCCCAGGCTGGCACCACAGCTAAAAATAACACCACGAATTAAACCACTTCCTGCTGGCCTGGCATAAAGGGAGCTGGGCACTGCCCAGCTGCTGCTCTGTGCTGGGGCTGGCCCTTGGCCAGCTACTCCTGGACTGGTGCCACCAGCTCTAGGCCTAGCTGGGTGCCCTGCTGCCTGGTTCTTGGGGGGCACAGTGGCATCCCCAGTGCTGGCAGCAGGATGTGGCAGGTGAGCTCTGGAAAGCTGGATCCCATCCCATGGTTGGTGCCCCACAGCAGAGGGATGTCACAGGGTGCCATGGTTGGTGCCCCACAGCAGGGGGGTGTCACAGGGTGCCATGGTTGATGCCCCACAGCAGAGGAGTGACACAGGCTGCCCTGGTTGATGCCCCACAGCAGGGGGATGTCACAGGGTGCCATGGTTGATGCCCCATAGCAGAAGAGTGACACAGGGTGCCATGGTTGGTGCCCCACAGCAGAAGGATGTTACAAGGTGCCAGGGTGCCATGGTTGGTGCCCCATAGCAGAAGGATGTTACAAGGTGCCAGGGTGCCCTGGTTGGTATCCTGCAGCAGAAGAGTGGCACAGACTCTCAGGGGGATGTGGCCATGTGCCATGGCAGTAGGATGCCCACAGCCACCCTGTGCCCTGATTCAGCCAAGCTCCAAGCTCAGCTTTTCCACCCACGGGGCTGTGACACCTGGCACCTGCCCCGGGGCCACAGGTGACAGCTGCCAGGGCGTGTGGGACACCATGTCCCAGTCAGGAGGCAGTGAGGTGTCAGCAGGAGCCACCCACCCACGTGGGGCTGCTCACAGTGGGGCACTCAGTTTGGCACCCCCCACACCCCCCCAGCAGCACCCCTGGGCCCCAGGCTGGGCCACCAAGCTGTGGTGGGGCCAAACCATGTCCTGGTGCCAGCAGGAGTGGTGAGGATGTGGGCTGAGGAAGCACCATGGTGCCCGGGGGGGGCTCAGCCCCCTGCCTGCTCCCCCAGGGTGCCCAGATCTAGAGACTGCCAGCCCTGGCCCTGGCCCCAGCCCTGGCCCCAGCCCTGGCCCTATACCCATCCCTGTCCCATTCCAACTCTTGTCCCTGTCCCCGTCCCTGTCCTGTTCCAATCCTTGTCCCTGTTCCCATCCCTGTCCCATTCCAACCCTTGTCCCTGTCCCCATCCCTGTCCTGTTCCAATCCTTGTCCCTATTCCCATCCCTGTCCCATTCCAATCTTTATTCCTGTTCCCATCCCTGTCCCTATCCCTGTCCTATTCCAATCCTTGTCCCTGTCCCCATCCCTATCTCCATCCCTGTACCATCCATCCCATTCCAATCCTTGTCCCCGTTCCCGTCTCTGTTCCAACCCTTGTCCCTGTTCCCAGCCGTGTCCCCATCCCTGTCCCATCACTATTCCCATTCCAATCCTGTCCCATCCCCATCCTTGCCCCATCCTGTCCCATCCCAATCCTTGTTCCTGTCCCCATCCCTTCCCTGCCGGAGTCCTGTGTCCTGTGCTTCCTCTTCCTCACCTGTGCCCTACCTGGCAGGGCTGTGCATCAGCTGAGGCCGCCTGGCCCCTCCCTGGGCTGGGCACAGCTACAAAAGCCGGGGCCAGGGCAAAGGGTGGCACAAGGAGCCAGGAGCTGGTGGCAGGTGAGTGCAGGGCTGCTGGGGCTGGGATCTGGGAGTCGCTGGGATGCTGCTGGGATGCTGCTGGGATGCTGCCGGGACTCAGAGCTGGCTCTGGACCTGTCCCCCGCACCCTGAGCTGTGGATGTGTCGCAGAGCAGGGCTGGGTGGCACAGCCTTGCCGTGGGCACAGTGTGAGGGGCACGCAGGGGCAGAGGGGACTGATGTGGCACACGGGGGACTGTGAGGAGCAGTTGGGAGATCTGTTCCCAGGGGACCTCCGGCTCCGGGCGATGCTGGAACGGCCACGCCGGGCGGGTGAACAAGGGGAGTGGGACTCAGTGCCAGCAAGGGATGCCCGGGATGCCCGTGTGCCAGCTGCTGGGAGGTGATGGAGGTGTGGTGGCCCCTGGTGACATGTCCTTGAGTCATGCTGGGTGACAGAGCCAAGCACGAGATCTGGGAGGCATCACCGGGGAGAGCCACCGTGCCCCTGAGCCACCCTGCCCCGACCCACCCTGCCGATGTCCCTGTCCCCAGGCACAGCCCCGGCAGCAGCGATGGCAACTCTCTACCCTTCCCTGGAGGACATGAAGGGTCACCAGATCCTGCAGGTCAGTGGCAGCATCCCCGGGGCGGGGACGGGCGGGACCCGGGGGAGCTGAGCGGGACCCGGGGGGAGTGAGCGGGACCGGGGAGGGTCGGTGAGCAGGACCCGGGGTGGAGGTGAGCAGGACCCGGGGTGGAGGTGAACGAGACCCGGGGTGGGGGTGAGCGGGACCCGGGTGGGTCCCCAGAGCTGGGGGCTGGGGAGCACAGCCCTGAGCAAAGCTCATCTCTTGGCAGGCTCAGGCAGCAGCTGGGGTGAGGACCCCCCCCACCACTGTGGCCACCGAGAAGCCAAAGCTCCCCTCTGGTGCCAGCAGCACAGGTTGGCATCAGGGCGAGGGGGGCCAGGGAGGGGGCGTCGAGGGTGGACGCAGTGATGGGAGCTTGGCTGAGACCTCCACAGCCTGGTCTGGGTGGGAAGGACCTTTCAGGCTCATCCAGTCCAACCCCTGCAGTCCCCAGGCTGCAACCAGAGCCACAACCAAGCTGAGCTGCAGTGGTGCCAGGGCTGGGACAGCTCCCACCTCTCTAGCAGCCTGTGCCAGGCTCTGCCCACCCTCAGTGCCAAACCTTTCTCACTCCTCTCCACTCTGAGCCTCCCTCTTTGATTTCAAACCATCCCCTCCTTGTCCTGTCCCAACAGGCCCTACTCAAAGTCTGTCCCCAGCTCTCTGCCTTTGGGCACTGCAAGGCCACCAGGAGGTCACAGCACCGCAGCATGGTTTGGGTTGGAAGAGACCTTTCAGGTCGTGGACCCCAAGCCTTAGCCCAGCACTACCCCAGGGCACTACCAAGCCATGCCCCTTGGCACCACAGCTCCAGGGCTTTGAAACCCCTCCAGGCATGGGCACTGCACCACTGCCCTGGGCAGCCTGGGCCAGGCCTGGACAACCCTCAAGGGGCAGAAATTGTTCCTCATGGCCAACCTGAACCTGCCCTGGTGCCACTTGAGGCCATTGCCTCTTGCCCTGTTGCTTGTCCCCTAGCAGCAGAGCCCAGTTGGCTCCAGCCTCCTCTCAGGGAGCTGCAGAGCCTCAGGAGGTCTCTCTCAGCCTCCTCTTCTGCAGGCTCCCCTCAGCTGCTGGCTGCTGGGCAGGGGATGGCACCTGGGGGCTTCTCTCCACTGAACCCCCTGGGCGGGGGGCATGTTGCAGGGTGTGTGTGTGTGGGGGGCAATGGTTGGGTGTTGGGGACCCCTCCAGTTGAAGCCAGCCTCGATGTGTCCCCAGCAGCTCCTGTGCTGTACCCCAACCTGGCCGAGCTGGAGAGCTACATGGGGCTGGCTCTGTCCAGCCAGGAGATCCAGAAGAACCTGGAGGACACCTTGGTAGGTGGCAGGGCTGGTGGCTGTCCCCTCCCTGTGCCAGGACCCCCTCCCCCATGCCCCACCGATGGGGCTAAGCTGGGGCAGGGGGAATCCCTCTGGGGCCTCATCCTGCCTGGCAAAAGCATTCATCGTGCCCTTGAGGGCTGATGTGTGCCAGGCTCTGTGCCCCCTCCCCTCCCCCATCCTTGCTGACCTTTGTCTGCATCGCAGGCGCTGAGCCCTGCTGGGCACCCCCCAGGGCAGGTGGTTGCCCCCCTGAGCGGGCACAACGCAGGGCTGCGGCGGGCAGAGATCAAGGCAGGGGTGAGGGAGGTTCACCTCTGCAAGGACGAGCGGGGCAAGACTGGGCTGCAGCTCAAGAACGTTGACCAGGTGAGGGCTGGCACAGCCTGGCATGGCATGGCATGGGCTTGGCATGGCTGATCGTGGCATGGCACAGCGTGGGTTTGGGGTACCACAGCTTGGCACAGCATAGTGAGGTGCAGGTGCTGTGGCACAGTGTGCATGGCATGGCACAGCGTGGGTTTGGGGTACCACAGCTTGGCACAGCATAGTGAGGTGCAGGTGCTGTGGCACAGTGTGCATGGCATGGCACAGCGTGGGTTTGGGGTACCACAGCTTGGCACAGCATAGTGAGGTGCAGGTGCTGTGGCACAGTGTGCATGGCATGGCACAGCGTGGGTTTGGGGTACCACAGCTTGGCACAGCATAGTGAGGTGCAGGTGCTGTGGCACAGTGTGCATGGCATGGTGCAGAGCGGCAGGGAACAGTGTGGCATGGAGTGGCACAGTGTGGTGTGGTGCACCATGGCACAGCATGGTACAAGGCAGTGTGGTGCACTGTGGAGTGGCACAGCAGGGGGTGGCAGGGGGTGGCATGACGTGATGTGGCACAGCGTGGCGTGGGACAGCATGGCGTGGGGAGGCATGGCACTGTCGCATGGCATGGTGCAGCGTGGCAGGGCATGGTGTGACACGGTGTGGCACAGTACAGCGTGCCACCCCACGGCATGACGTGGCACAAGACAGTGTGGTGCAGTGTGGCAAGGTATGGCACAGCACAGCCAACCCTGGCATGGCACAGCATGGCATGACATTGCGTGGCACAAGCCTGACCAACCCAATGCAGAGTGACACAGCAGGGCACAGGGTGGCACAAGGCTGGCAACGCAGCACAGAGTGACAGCAGGGCACAGCATGGCACAAGCCTGGCAATCTAGTGCAGGGTGACATAACATGGCACAAGCCTGGCAACCTAGCACAGAGTGACACAGCATGGCACAGCAGGGCACAAGCCTGGCAGTCCAGTGCAGAGTGGCACAGCATGGCACAAGCCTGGCAGTCCAGCACAGAGTGACACAGCAGGGCACAGCATGGCACAAGCCTGGCAGTCCAGCGCAGGCTGACATGGCACACGGGAAGGCAGGGGTTGCTAGGCTGTGGCGTGGCACACGCTGCCATGCCAACGCCGTGCCCCGTCCCCAGGGCATCTTCGTGCAGCTGGTGAAGGCCAACTCGCCGGCGGCTCTGGTGGGGCTGCGCTTCGGCGACCAGGTCCTGCAGATAGATGGCAAGAACTGCGCTGGCTGGAGCAGTGCCAAGGCGCAGCGGGCACTGAAGAAGGCATCCCCCGAGAAGATCGTCATGGTGGTGCGGGACCGGTGAGCGGGCACGGCCGGGCACGGCCGGCAGGGAGGGGATGCCGGGTGGCTGGGAGGGCGGTGCCAGCGCTGAGCCTGCTCTCCCCTGCAGGCCGTTCCAGCGCACTGTCACCCTGCACAAGGACAGCACCGGGCACCTTGGCATCGTGGTGAAGAAGGGCAAGATCGTGTCGCTGGCCAAGGACAGCTCCGCTGCCCGCAACGGGCTCCTCACCCACCACTACCTCTGCGAGGTCAACGGCCAGAACGTCATTGGCATGAAGGTAAGGGCTGGACACTACCAGCCTGAGGGTTGCCCAGAATCCACCTAGGGGAGCTGTGAGGGTCTTGGGCACAGCCTGGCAGCCCAAGGTACCCTCTTGCTCTCTGCCATAGGATAAGCAGCTGATGGAGGTGCTGGCAGGAGCTGGCAATGTGGTGACCCTCACCATCATCCCCACCGTCATCTACGAGCACATGGTCAAACGGTGAGACCAGCGGGCACGGTGCCCACCCACACCCAACCAGGCCCCTGTGGGGACCCCCAGGTGGGACACCCCCCCCCAACCTTGGGCTCCCCTCTCTGAACCCCCACCCCTGTGCCCAGGCTATCTCCAGGGCTGATGAAGTCATCCATGGACCATTCCATCCCTGACCTCTGATGGGATCTCTGCCAGCCTGGGAGGGGGCAAACGTCAGCCTGGGCAGCCCCTGGAAACTCGGAGGGGCTGCTGAAGGTCCTCCTGCAGCATCCCCAAAGGAACCTGGTTTGGAACAAACCTCTCATGCCTACAGTGGCTGGTGGTGGCATGGGGGCACTACCAGCTTGTGGTGTCCCCTTCCCGGCCCTCTGCTCCCTCTTATCAGCAGGGGTCGCAGGGTGGGTTGGAAAGGACCTTAGAGCCCTTCCATGGGCATGGCAGGGACACCTCCCAGCAGAGGTCTCACGGCCTGGGATGGGGATAGACCTTGGGCTGGGGCTCAGGCCCCTGCCCACCTCACCTCCTAGAGGCACAGAATGGGTTGGGTTGGAAGGGACCTTCGAAATCATCCAGTGCCAACCTCCTGCCAGGGGCAGGGACACCTCCCACCAGCCCAGGCTGCTCAAGGCTTCATCCAACCTGACCTTGAACAGCTCCAGGGAGAGGGCATCCACAGCCTCCCTGGGCAACCTGTGCCAGTGTCTCCCCACCCTTACTGCCAAGAATTTCTTCCTCATCTCCAGCCTCCACCTGCCCTCCTCAAGCTCCACTCTGTTGCCTCTCACCCACCACAGACTGGGTTGGAAGAGACCTCAAAGCCCACCTAGCTCCAACCCCCCCCTGCCACGAGCAGGGACACCTCCTAGACAACAAACCCTGAAAGCCTTGGGCTGGGGATGAACCTTGGGCTGGGCTGGGGGGTCGGGGGGGGGTGTTCAGGCCTCTGCCCCTCCCTGTGCCACCCCTGTGCCTCCCTCCCCTAGCTGAGGGCAGACACCACAGGCTGGCAGCAGCCAAAGCAGACACAGACCCAGCGACGTTTATTAGACATCCACCACAGACAACGAGTACAGGAGGGGAGGTTTGGGGGGGGGGATAAAATGAGGGGGGGGTCGGAGCAACAAAAAGGGGGGGGTGGGA
>WAAF01013767.1:78148-93469 GCA_013400475.1 Tricholaema leucomelas | reverse complement strand
AAGTCACAAAGAAGCCACAGACATTCGTGGAGGGGGGAGGGGTGGGAGTTGTGCCCCTCACCAGGCCCCCCCTGAGCAATCCTTTTGCTGTCTTTGATTATTTTCAAGAGGTGGGGAGGGGGGGGAGGAGGCAAAAGGCATTTTTGTTCTTATGGAGGCCACCAGTAAAGTGGGGACTGGGCTGGACTGGGATTTGGGGGGGGGCAGCTAAAGGTCTGCAGCTCTGCCTGCACCCAGCTGGCACAGGCAGCACTGAGCTCCAGCATGGTGTGGTGCCACCCCAGCAGAGTGTGTGTGTCCCCCCCCGCCTCTGACTCATCCCCACCCCAGTCTCACTCCATGATGTCCAGAATCAGGGCTGGGGGTTCCTCCTCTACCACCTTGCCCCCCCCCAAACAAGCAGGCTCCAGTCTGTACCCCAAAATAAAAGTGAATCTAGTGCAAAGCAGAGGGAGGGGGCAGCCAGGCTGCTGCAGCAGCATCCACTGGCAGCCTGCAGCAGCACCCACTGGCAGCCAGGCTGCTCCAGCAGCACCCACTGCCACCCCAGCCCCAGGGGGAGGGCTGGCTTGAAGAGGAGCTGAGCAGGGTCCAGCCATGGCACCACCTCGGTGGAGGCAGGAGGAGGGTCAGCAGGTGCCCTGTGGTCTTCCACAGCCTCCCAAACCAGTCCAGAGCTGGTGCCAGTGTCCAGGTGGGTTCCTCCATCCTCCCACCCACAACCAGACTTTGTTGGCATCCTGGTGCCTCCCGCAGCTGGAGCAAGAAACACATTCCGGGGCAGGGAGCCGGGGGGGAGGTGTCCCCTGGGGCTCTTCCTGCTGCCAGGCCGGGCCAGGACAACCAAAAAGTGAGTGCGGTGGAGAGCCCTCCCGGGAGGTGCTGCCACACAGCCCCCCTGCAGCCAGAGTGTCCATTGGGCAGGGGGTTGGTGCATGGTGGTGCCACCCTCCGCACTGCCGCTTGGCAGCTCCCCTCCAGCAATGGTCCTTGCCCTCCTCCAGCACAAAGGAGCCGCGGAGGGGACACACAGCACACCCCAAAGCACCACCCCCGGCCCGAGTCCCCTTCCCACCCAGAAGAAGCCACCAAAGGACCCCAGGAGGGCAGGGGCCACGCCAGGGCTTTACAATCAGCCGGTCGGGTCCGTGGTGGGGGTGCCCAGGGAGGGTGTCGGGGGAAGCAGAGCGGGGAGGGGGTGTCAGGGCTGGGCAGAGCCCCCCGGGCTGGCAACAGGGCGACAGCCCATCCTGCGGATGGAGTGGAGGGCGACGGTGCAGCAGCCCCGCAGCAGCGAGCTGATGTTGTAGATGGGCTGCCCCTGCCGGCGCTGCGAGCGGCACAGCCAGGCCACCGTGGGCACGGCTGGCACCACCACCGCCAGCAGATCCACGATGAAGTGGCGGCTCCAGTAGCTCTTGGCAGGGTTGGTATCGCAGCCGCCGGCGGCCTCTGCCGTCTCCTCCTCCGCCCCGCAAGCGATGGTGACCGAGGGGTTGGCGCTGGGCGGCTGCCGCACCGCCGGCTTGCAGCTGCCGCCCGCCTCGGCGCTCGCCGGCGCGGCCTCGACGGGCAGCAGGTCCGTGGTACCGGCGGGGTTGGAGGGCTCGGGGCCGGGCATCACGTCTTCCATTTCGGACACCCAAGCCGAGGTGGGGCTGCCCAGGCTGCAAGCCTGCGACTTCATCACCTTCTCCAGGATGGTGTCCAGGTCGGGCTGGCAGGGCAGGAAGTCCGTCTGGATGGCTCGCTCCTGCATGCAGCTGGCCTGCACCCCTGCCTCCGCGCTGCCCCGCAGCCCCAGCAGCTTCTCGTAGGTGCTGGAGCTAGGGGGGAGGCGGGTGCCAGGCTCCCCCCCAACCTCCAGCGGGTCCGTGTGGCCCGGAGCCTCCTCTGCCCCCACGAAGCCGCTGTCGGCCCCCTCGTCCAGCGAGATGGTCTGCGAGCCCCCCACGTTGCGGTCTCCGGCCCCTTGGTCGCTCAGCTTGGTGTAGGTGGAGCTGCGGGTGAGGGACCGGGCTGGAGAGCCCCCGGCAGACTCGCCAGCCCCCTCCTCTTTCAGTGCCCCGTTCTGTGCCACCTCCATGCTGTGCAGCAGCGTCTCCAGCTTCTTGTTCTGGATGTTGATGTCCACAAAGTACTTCTGGAGCCCTTTGTCCTTCTCCAGCAGGTTGTTCTTCACCGTGTCGATCACCTGCTTCAGCTGCTTGATCTCCTTGCGGGCTTCCTTCAGTGCCAGCTGTGCCTCCACGCGGTGGCACTCCTCCTCGATCCAGTCCTCCTGCATCCGCGACAGCTGCGTCTTCAGGTCCTCGATCTCAGCATCCCTGCCAGACACGGGGAGGGCAACCTCATGTCCCGGCTCTGAGCTGCGGCTGGATCACCACCGACACCCACAGCTGGCACCCGGGGATGGATCCAGTGGTCTGGGGGCCCTCAGGAGTGATGCCCAAGGACCTCTGGGAGTGCTGTTTGGGGACCCTCAGGAGTGATGCTCAGGAACCCTCAGAAGTGATGCTCAGGGCCTCTGGGAGTGCTGTTTGGGGACCCTCAGGAGTGATGCTCAGGAACCCTCAGAAGTGATGCTCAGGGCCTCTGGGAGTGCTGTTTGGGGACCCTCAGGAGTGATGCTCAGGAACCCTCAGAAGTGATGCTCAGGGCCTCTGGGAGTGCTGTTTGGGGACCCTAAGGATTGATGCTTGGGGACCCTAAGGAGTGATGCTTGGAAGCCCTCAGGAGTGATGCTCAGGACCTCTGGGAGTGGTGTTTGGGAATCCTCAGGAATCACGCTCAGGAACCCTCAGTAGTGTTGCTCAAGGACCTCTGGGAGTGGTGTTTGGGGACCCCCAGGAGTGATGCTCAGCAACCCTCAGGAGTGATGCTCAAGGACCTCTGGGAGTGATGTTTGGGGACCCTAAGGAGTGATGCTCAGGAACCCTGGCAGTGATGCCCAGCCCTTTTCCATGAGGAATATTAGGACAGTGAGGGTGAGAAGACACTGGCAGAGGTTGAGGGTGGTGAGACACTGGCACAGGTTACCCAGGGAGGTTGTGGAGCACAGAAGCTCTTCGATCACATTCGGTGCTTCTGTGCTCCGCAACCTCCCTGGAGATGTTCAAGGCCAGGCTGGATGGAGACCTTGAGCACCCTGGGTTGGATCTAACTGATCTTCAAGGTCCCTTCCAGCCCAACCCACCCTTGTTTTGTGCTCAGGGCTCCCGAGAGCTGCTTGGGGCCGGGCAGGAGCTGCGGTGGGTGCGTGGCAGCTGGCACGGCGGCGAGGACGTGCCTAAGCCCGAGGGCAGCAGATGGGGATTAGCCACCCTCTGACGCTGGAATTCAGAGGAAGAGTGGCAAGAGACTTAACTGAGGACGCAGGGGACAGCACAGCCACCACAGGTGAGACACAAGGGGCTCTCTGTCCCCCTCTCCTCCCCCCAAACTGGCACCTCCCTTGTTGCAATGCCAGATGCCCGCATGCCCAAGACACTGCAAAGCTCTAAACCCTGTGCCTGGGCATGAACCCAAGGACAGGATGCAGTGTTTGGAACAGAAAGCACCCAGGAGAAGCAGTGTCAGGCAGGAGGTGTCACTGTGGGTGATGACAGTTGGTGCCAGGACCTTTCCTGGTGTCTCCTATGCCCGGGGGTGTGTGTGTGTGTGTCTGTCTGTGCCCACTGCTCTTGTGCTCCTCACCTGTCCTGCAGCCGCTCCTGTGTGTCCTTCAGGCGAGCCTTCAGGTGCCTGATGCAGACCTCCTTCTGCTGCAGGGGTGTCAGGTACTGCTCTGGCGTTGGTGGCTTTATCCCATGGTTGTCACTGCAGAGGTTGTACTTGGACGAGCGCCTGTGGGGACACAGATGTCACCCACCCGCAGGTGCCAGCGCCAGTGCCAGCACGGGCTTGGCAGAGGCAGCGCAAGGGAGATGCCTGCTCTTGGGGTGCAACCCCACAGCACATCCCTGCAGGTGGCAGGATGCCTCAGGGAGCTGTGCCATCAGCAGAGGGTGGGCACAACTCCTGGCTCTGCTGGCACCAGCCACAGAGCCCTCTGCAGGGCTGCAAGTTTGGCCAGGGCACCAGGTGCACCAGCAGAGGCAGGTGGGCACCGAGAGCTTGGTGCAGGTGGGCACCAAGGTCTCAGTCAGATGTGTTTGGAAACCCCAGGCTGGGATCAGCCCCATCAGAGAAAGGGCCAGAAGATGGGCCCGGGGGGGAGCTTGGGATAAAGCAGGTTGGAGCTGGTGGCTGTCCTGCCCCAGGAGACAGCTGGGGGCACCCAACCTCTGCTCTGGCTGAGCCACTGGCACAGCCTCACCCTTGCCGTGCCACCACTGGGGTGAACGAGGTAACGTCTCTGGCCCAAAGCCCAGGCCAGCACGGACAGCAGGGGCTGGCCAGTGCCAGGGCTGTGTCCCCCAGCTGGGAGGGCACATCCAGAGCTTTGTGCAGCACAAGGTGCTCCTGCACTGCAGCAGCATGGAGCAAACCCCTGGGCATGGCACCAAGGCAGGCCAAAATCTCTGAGCGTGGCAGCAGGATGAACCCAAACCCCTGGGTATGGCAGCAGGGTGAGCCAAAACCCCATGACATGGCACCAAGGTAGCTCAAAACCCCTGAGCATGGCACCAGGGTGGACCCAAACCCCTGCCCATGGTGTTAGGGTAGATCAAACTCCTGTGTTCATGACACCAGGGTGGGCCAAAACTGCTGGACACGGCACCAAGGTAGCCCAAAACCCCTGAACATGGCACCAAGGTGGACCCAAACTCCTGAGCATGGTACCAGGGTGGGCCAAAACCCCTGGACACAGTGTTAGAGTGGATTAAACTCCTATATTCCTGGCCCCAGGGTGGACCCAAACTCCTGGTCATGGCAGCAGGGTGGGCCAAAACCCTTGGGCATGATGTTAGGGTGGATCAAACTCCTATGTTCATGGCAGCAGGGTGGACCCAAACCCCTGGGCTTTGAAGCAGAGTGGAAGGTGCTCTGTGCATGGCAGCAGGGCAGACCCAAACCCCTGGCCATGGCACCAGGGTAGAGGCTGATCTGTGCATGGCATTAGGCAGCCCAAGCTCCCCATGCATGGCATTAGGCAGCCCAGAACCTTCAGCCAAGGTTAGGAGAAGCCAGGCAGGACTGTGGCCTCACAACACCTCCTGTTAGGTGCTCTTCATGCCCTGAGCACACCAGGAGCATCCTACCAAGAAGCCAGGCTGCTGCCAGCCCTCTCCAGACCTTTGCCAAGCAGCAGGGAGGGGCTGGGCACAAAGCTCTTGTCCACTCTTGCAGGACCCAGGGCGCTCCTCGGGGCACAGGGGCAGCAGGATGGGTGCAGGCAGTGTGCAAGCCACAGCAGGACAGGGGGGAGGGGACAGGCTGGGAGAAGACACAACGAAGTTTGGAGGAAGATGAGGAGGAGGTCTAACGAGAGACACCAGCAGCTCCCCCAGCTCCGGCTCCCCAAGCCCACAGCCTCGCTCCGCGGCGCTCCCTGCGCTCCTGCCCCCGCCAGGGCAGCCTGCAGCCGCCCTGTGCCAGCGGCTGATGGGTTACCTTGGGGTGGGGCTGCTGTCGCTGCCCTTGTAGGAGCCAGAATTGCTGCTGCTGCTCAGCGAGGAGGTGCCGTAGGTGTCCCTCCCGGGGGGCGAGGGGCGCCTGGAGGCAGGGAGAAGAGGCTGTGTCTCAGGCCGAGTGGCTGAGGGCGCTGAAGACTTAAAGAAGGAGGCAAAGCCACTCCGTCCATAAAGCCCGCGACTGCCAACCACCACACCGAGAACACACAAGACAAAAGGGACAAAACAAACAGCAGGGATCAAAGGCACGGACACGGTGACGGGCACAAAGGCAGGGCTCGGCTCGGGGCTGAGGGCAGGGGGCTGCTTCCCCCCCCCAATCCGATCCCTTCCTCCCTTGAGAGGGCATTGCCTGGGTGCTGGCACAGCATCTGTGCAGCCTGAGGACCAGCAGAGCCTCGGGAGTGTGGCCCCAGCCAAGCCGAAGCTGCACCTTGCTGCCTGCCTGGCATCTAGAGGTGGGCAGCTGGAGCCTGTGCTCCTGGGACCTGACTCTGTGCTCCTGGGACCTGACTCTGTGCTCCTGGGACCTGATTCTGTGCTCCTGGGACCTGACTCTGTGCTCCTGCGACCTGATTCTGTGCTCCTGTGACCTGACTCTGTGCTCCTGGGACTCTGACTCTGTGCTTCTCTGACTCTGTGACTTTTCCTCCCTGCCAGTGCCCAGCAGCCCAGGTCGTGGAGCCCTTCGGAGGGCAATGAATGACTTCCCCCCCCCGCCCCTTCCTCCCCTCTTTTTTTTTCACCCCTCTATTCTCGCTGCAGCTCCAGGAGAAGCTTTCCCAGAGCTACCAAACCTCCCAGCTTCACCACCCTGTGCCCTGGCACTGCTGCTGGCACCCTCCCCCCCCACCTGCCTTTGCCCGGACGGACAGATGGGTGGGTCCCGGCTGCGGCAGGGACAGACAGAGGGACAAGGAGGAGTGCAGCACTCAGGGGCTGCATGCAGGGGTGGGCAGTGCTGTGCGGTGAGCAGCCACATGCGACCCCCCCACAAAAGAAAAGCTCGTCCTGGGGTGGGGGCTTTGTGCTGGGAGGTGGCAGCTGAGGGTGTAAGTGGGGATCAGTCCCTCCCTGCTGCCAACTGGGCGATGTGCCAGGCAGGCTCTGGTGCCCGGTGCGGGGGCAGAGGTTGAAGCATATTCACCTTCGCGATCCCGTGGACGAGCGTCTGCTCCCCGGCAGGGACATGGCCGCGGGGCCGCGGGTCCTGGCTGCGGGGCACTGCGGGTTAAACGCAACAGAGAGAGGAGGTGAAGGCAGGGAAACGGCGCTGCCGAGATGGGAACCACGCACAGGGGGCAGCTCCTGCACCGCAGCCTCCGTTCCGTCCCCCAGGGCCACCCGTACAGGGACAGATGTGGATTGCAGCCCTGCACATCTGGGCCGCCTGCTCCACCTCGTCCAGGGATGTTGGTGCCCGAAGTCCTGCCCTGGCAGGGCACGGTGTGGGCACAGGGGGAAGGCTTGCTTGATTCAGAAGGCAAACAGAAGCATGGCAGGTACCTACCCGTGGTCTAAACCCCTTTCCCTCTCCTCTCCCATTTCCCCTCTCCCTCTCCCTCTCCCTCTCCCTCTCCCTCTCCCTCTCCCTCTCCCTCTCCTCTCCTCTCCTCTCCTCTCCTCTCCTCTCCTCTCGTCTTTTCCCCTTTCCTTTCCCTTCCCCTTCCTTTTCTTTCCCTTCCCTTATCTATTCCCCTTTCCTTTCCCTTCCCTTCCCCTTATCCATTCCCCTTCCCTTATCCATTCGCTTTCCCTTTTCTTATCCATTCCCCTTCCCTTCCCTTTCCCTTATCCATTCCCCTTCCCTTATCCACTCCCCTTCCCTTTCCCTTTCCTTATCCATCCCCCTTTCCTTTCCTTATCCATTCCCTTCCCTTGTCCATTCCCCTTTCCTTCCTCCTTTCCCTTCCCTTTTCCTTTCCCCTCTCAGAAAGCCTTTCCTGAGCTCTGATGCTGCAGCACAGGGTGCAGCAGTGGTGCTGGCAGTCAGCCAATGGTTGCATTCCCTCTCCAAGGGAGGTGCAGGTTGGATGTTAGGAAAAATGTCCTCCCAGAAAGGGTTCTCAGGCCCTGGCCCAGGCAGCCCAGGGAGGTGGTGTAGTCCCCATCCCTGGAGGGGTCTCAAAGAGGCATGGAGGGATGAGGTTTGGTGGTGGTGGCTAACAGCAGTGGTGGGATTGTGAGCTCCAGGTGAGTGCTTGGACTTGATGACCTCAAAGGTCTTTCCCAACCTCAGCAGCTCTCTGATTCTGTGGCCTGATGACCTTGAAGGTCTTTTCCAACTGTCAGGATTCTGAGATTCCCACCAGTTTTCCAGGCCCTGCCCCCCAGGTGCCCATCCCTGCTGCAGGGACACACAGGCTGCTTTGCAATGGCAGCAGCACTGGGGGCAAAGCTGAGACAAAGGATCCTGATACCCAGCCCAGGGCCTCACCAAGCTGCCACCTGGGCACTGCTGCCCACTGCTTCTTCTTAATGAAGTCAGAGCCCCCCATTTGCCAGTGGAGCCAGGCCAGGAAGCTCAGCTCCCTGCAAGCTGCAGCAGCCAATCCCTCAGGAAGCACAGATCCCATTTTCCTGTAATGAGGTCAGATCCAGAGGCTCACAGCAGTGAGGGCTGCTGGAGGAGCAGCACCTTGGGCACACACAGCAGTGGGTGAGGGCTGCTGGAGGAGCAGCACCTTGGGCACATACAGCAATGGGCACACTGCAGCCATGGCAAGCACTGGCTCAGCGTGGCCATCCCTGTGGCACCACTGCTGTGTCCCAGCAGCTCAGGGCTTGCTGGGGACAGCTGGGCCATGGGGCACCATGTTGGCACACCCCCTGCCCCATCACTGGGCATGTTCATGGTGTGGGTACTTGTCCCTGGTTTTGGCAGCGGTGTGAGTTCGGCCATGGCTGGTGATGGATGGGGAACACTGGGAGCTGCTCAGCCATGGGCCAGGGGAGTGTGAGGAGAGGGATGAGAGGAAGAGGAGAAGGAAGAGGAGGAGGAGGAGAAGGAGGAAGAAGAGGAAAAGGAGAAGGAAATTTGAAGACCTCTAAGATCATTAAGTCCAAGTGGCAACCTCAGACCACCATAGCCCCGAGTGCCATGGAGGTGTTTCTTGACCACCTCCAGGGATGGGCACTCCACCACCTCCCTGGGCAGCCTCTGCCAGTCCCTGACCACCCTTGCAGCAAAGAAATTTTTCTTCATCTCCAGCCTAAGCCTCCCCTGGCACAGTTTCAGGCCGTTTCCTTTCCCTCTCATTCTGTCACCTGAGACTAGGCAGCAGAGCCCAACCCCCACCTGGCTGCAGCCTCCTCTCAGGTAGCTGCAGACAGCAATGAGCTCTGCCCTGAGCCTCCTCTTCTGCAGGCTGCACACCCCCAGCTCCCTCAGCTGCTCCTCCCCAGCCCTGTTCCCCAGACTCTTCCCCAGCTTTGTTGCCCTTCTCTGGACCTGCTCCAGCCCCTCAGTGTCCTTCTTGCAGTCAGGAGCACAATCACCCTGATGCATTTCCCCCCTGATGCATTTCCCCCCTGATGCATTCCCCCCCGTTGCATTTTCCCCCTGATGCATCCCCCCTCGATGCATTTCCCTGTCCTCGATACATTTCCCCCCCCCCCCCCCCCCCCCTTCCCCCCCCCCNCCCCAGCTTGATTCCCCCCCCGGCTTGATGCTCAAAGCCCACAGTGACCTCCCCAGACTTCTCCTCTGCCTAGGATTTGCTGCTCCCTGAATCCCAAAACAAGGCAGAGTGCAGGAGAGGAGCCAGGGATGTACAGACGCAGCGAGCCCTCAGCCCCAGCTGGCACAGTGCCCACACCACAGCCCCCCAGGACATAGTGACCAAGGTGTGGGGGGGTGCTGCTGCTCCCCTCCGGGATGGATTTGCCGAGGGAGGACCCTGGCAGGGAGGGAAGCAGCTGAAGAAGAGCTCCTGAGTCAGCAGCACTGCAGGCTGTGCCAATGCAGCAGTGTGAATCAGCACCGGCAGCACTGCCCAGCGTGGCCCCGGTGCCAGCAGCCTCTGCCAGTGCCACACGAGGCTGCAGCACAGCCCAGGCTCAGGCTGCAGGGTCCCACAGAGCTGCTGGGCAGCAGGGTTGCCCCCAGCCCTTCCTTTTGCTGCTGCAGGCTCTCATCACCTCGAGCAGGTCCCAGGCTGCAGGAGCTCTAAGGCCACGCCAGGGTTAACTCCTTGTCCTCTCACCCCCTCTGCCCTGGCCTGATGAAACCCAGTGGCACTCAGTGGCACCACCACTGCCTCCTGCTCTTCCCCATCACAGCAGCTGTCCACATCTCAAATAGTGGCTCTGGGGTCCCTGGGAAGAGCAGAGAGAATCACAGCATGGTTGAAGACCATAGGGGCCAAGCCTTACCCCAGCAGTGCCAGGGCACCACCAAGCCAAGCCATGGCCCTCAGCACTGCAGCTCCATGCCACCGAAACCCCTCCAGGGATGGGGTCCCCTCTAGCAGCACTGCAGATGGCACATGTGCCCAGCACAAAGGCTGGTACCACAGTGGGGGCACCACAGAACCTTCCCCAGCACCCACAGCCAGGAAGAGCTCACTGGGGAAGCCTGGGTTTGGCCTCCTGCCTGCAAGCTCAGTTCCTTCTCCTCCTCCTCCCACTGCTGCAGACTCCTCTGGTGCCCATGCCAAGGCTCGATGCCTCTCCCAGCAGGATTAGGGGGTGAGACACTCAGATCAGCTGCAGGCAGCCTGCATGAGGTCTGCCAGCGGGCACTGAAATGCCATGGAGGGGGCAGCACCATCCTGCACCCCGCCTGGGTGCCCACCTCAAAACACAATGTGCTGAACATCTCCTCCAGCCAGGAACCAGCACTGCCTTGCCAGGCTTGAATTTCCACACTGGCACTGAGTTGCCACTGTCCTTACCCCCAGAGAGGCCACTTCAGCCTCCCCAAAGCCTCACCGTGCCCATAGGGCTGCCAAGGATGGGCAGAGGTTGGGCAAGGCTGGCAGCAGAGCTCAAAGCACCTTCCCACAGGGCACAATCTCACCTCTGCCTCCACGGGCAGAGGGAATCCCTCAGCTGCACTGGCATGGAGCTCTCCTGGAGATTCACAGAGGGCTTGCCCCTGCCCTCCCAGGGGATCCATGCCAGCCTGGCACTGGCACTGGCACCGAGGGGGTGCTGGCTGGCTGCTGCAGCCACTCATTGATTAGGCATCAGGAAAGAAGCCAGGGAGAGGGAAGGGGAAACGTTCAAGGCTGAGTACCCACGGCCCTGGGAGTGCTGCATGCTGCCCCGGGAGGGGGATGGTGGCAGCTGCGGGCAGGGGACACCCAGAGAAGGTCACCGACAGAGCTGGGGCCTGGGGCAGGCAGCAGAGCAGAGGAGAGCCCAGGAGAAGCAGCCCAAGGGAGAGGAGAGGGTGGGCAGGGGCACTGCTCCCTGCCAGAACAGAATCAGGGAACCACAGCACAGTTTGGGCTGGAAGAGACCTTGAAGGTCCTGGAGCCCAGCCCCTGCCAGGGCACCACCGAGCCATGGCCTCAGCACCACAGCTTGGAAGCCCCTCCAGGGATGGGGACTGCACTACTCCCCCTGGGCAGCCTGGGCCAGGCCTGGACAACCTTCAAGGGGAAGAAATTGCTCCTCATGGCCAACCTGGACCTCCCCTGGGGCTTGTCCTCTCATCTGTCCAGCCCCCACCTGTCCTTAACCTTCTCTTGGGGAGCTGTAGAGAGCCAGAAGGTCTCCCCCCAGCCTCCTTCTCTCCAGGCTGGATACCCACAGCTCCCTCAGCTGCCTGGCACACAACCTGTTCTGCAGACCTTCACCAGCTTCACCACCACCAGGGCCAGCAGAGCTGCCCATGGGCAGCCCTGTGAAGGGAAGGCAGCTCCTGCTCAGCACAGGGACAGAGCAGGGCCCTGGGCATCAGGAGAGGCCCATAGGGCTGCCAGGGACTCTGGGTCTGCAAACCCCAAGTCAAGCAAAGGGTGGAGAAGACGAGGCCAGGGCTCATGTGGCAGCAAAGGTGAAGAAGATGAGGCCAGGGCTCTTGTCCAGCAAAGGGTGAAGAAGATGAGGCCAGGGCTCATGTCCAGCAAAGGGTGAAGAAGATGAGGCCAGGGCTCATGTCCAGCAAAGGGTGAAGAAGATGAGGCCAGGGCTCATGTCCAGCAAAGGGTGAAGAAGATGAGGCCAGGGCTCATGTCCAGCAAAGGGTGAAGAAGATGAGGCCAGGGCTCATGTCCAGCAAAGGGTGAAGAAGATGAGGCCAGGGCTCATGTCCAGCAAAGGGTGAAGAAGATGAGGCCAGGGCTCATGTCCAGCAAAGGGTGAAGAAGATGAGGCCAGGGCTCATGTCCAGCAAAGGGTGAAGAAGATGAGGCCAGGGCTCATGTCCAGCAAAGGGTGAAGAAGATGAGGCCAGGGCTCATGTGGCAGCTGGGAGCTGGAGTAGAAGGGATTTCCTCCACCTCTGCAGAACAAGGAGCACAGGGAGCAGCCTGCAGGGCACAGAACACCCCCAGGAGGATCCTTTGCTTGTGGGTTGGTCCTCCCAGAGCTGACAGAAGCAGCTTGTGCCCCAGGAGAGGAGCCATGCCCATGGCACAGGCTCTGGACAGACCCTGCACAGCTCTGAGCCTGCCTCAGAAACCAGTGCTGAGCTCAGTGGTACAAACCAGATGCTGGTCCTTGCAGCCAGAGTCAATCTCCACACCACCACACTGCTGGGACCTGGCTCTGAAGCCCAGTCTGGGCTTGCAGTGACACAGAGACTCTCCCAGCAGAGGCTCCAGGCCAAGGCCAGGGTGGTTTGAGAGCTGTTTAGTTGTCCCTGTGCCAAGGAGACCAGGAGGAGCTGCTCAGTGCAGCACCTCTGCAGCCACCCTTGCTCCCTGGGGTGCTGCTACAGCCAGGGTCTGATGGTCACACCACAGAGCCACCTTGAAATGTTCCAGCACCTTGCCAGCCCCCCCCAAAAAAACTCAGCTGAGGGGACAGGGAGGATGAAGCCTTTCCCCTGGCAAGGTCTGATGCTCCCTCCTGGAGCCACCAGCAGCACAACTCCCTGTGAGCCTCCAGCCCGTGGTGGAACAGAAAGGAAACAGCAGCACCAAGCAAAGGCTTGCTCTGTGCTCCAGAACCAGCCTGGGCAACTCGAGATCCTTGGCAAGGAGGCAGCTGCAGATAGAGCAGGACAAGCTGGCAGCCCAGGCAGGGGCACAGCAGCCTCTCACCCCCAGGAGATCTCCACCCCCCAGCTCCGAGCCTTTTCTGTGCTGTGGTCAGCAGCACTCAGCCCCAGGCAGGGCTCAGGTGTCCACTGCACCATGAGCAGCATCCAGCACTGGCACCCCCAGCCATGGCACACCCCCACCAGCACAGGCTGCTCAGCCTCAGCATGTTCCTTGGGGCCAAGAGCCCCCCAGTGCTGCCAGCACCCAGAGTGGGGGGCACCACCGGGCCCTGGGGGCTCCCAAGAGCTGCAGCCCTTGGTGTGTCTCCACTGCCCAGCAGCAGCAGGGGGGATCTGGGCATCACCACCCCATTGAGCACACCCAGTGCCAGGGTGCCAGCGGAGCAGCCTGAGGCTCAGCCTGGTGCCCCAGAGGAAGGTTTGCCCAAGAAGTGCAGCTCAGCCCCCATTTGGGATCTGCTGCCCTGCAGAGGGCTCTCTGGCTGCTTCTGCAGGCCATGCCAGGTACCTCAGCTGTGCCAGGGCAGGAGACATGGGGGCTGGGCAGGTATCACCCCCTCTTAGAACCTTCCTGCATGGGAAATGGGGCAGAGGACCCCTGCAGAGACCCTCACCATCAGCTGCATGTCTCTGGGGGTTTCACCACCACAGCCTCTTTGCCCAGCTCAGCAGCAAACCCTGTGCCCAGAGGAGGTGCAGAGGCAGCAGGCCTCGTCTGGCAGCCCCAGCCCTTGGCACGCAGCCTCCCAGCCCCAGAGGCCACCCTGGCTCCCTGCTTACCATGGAATGGGTTGGGTTGGAAGAGGCCTTGCAGATCATCCAGTTCCAGCTCCCTGCCTTGGGCAGGGACACCTTCCACTAGCCCAGGCCTTGAACATCTCCAGGGAGAGGCCATCCACAGCCTCCCTGGGCAACCTGTGCCAGTGTCTGCCCACCCACATTGCTTCTTCAGCCAAGGCTCCCACTGCCCTGCCCGGATCCCCTCTCGCCCTGCCACCAGGAGCACTTTGTGACAGTGGCACTGAGCCCAAGCATCTCAGGGCAGCTTCACTCATCACCCAAGGACCCTTGGGAGAAGAACCACATTTGGCAGATGCCAGAGGGCACCTTCCCTGCCCATGTTTTCAGGCTCCCAGTGCTAATGAGATTAACAGCAGAGAGCGGCAGGGGGAGGGAAATCACAGCTTGGTTTTGCCAGGGAATAAAAAGGGCTCCTTGGGAGCCTCATCCCTGCCTTCCCAGCACAGGCTCCTGCTTTTCCTCCTTGCTTTTATCTTCCTTCACACTCCAAAGGTGCCAAGTGCTGAGCGTGGCAAACACCCAGCAGCCTGGTTCAGGACAGGGCACTGTGTCCTCGGAATGGCAGCGATGCCAGGAGCAGTTTGTGCCTGCAAAGAGCCTGGGGTGATGTTTGAGGGAGGAATATTTCAGGGGTGGGGGGAGCCAGGAGCTGCTTTATTCTTCTTGAGGAGTTTCCAAGGGGAGCTGCAACACCTCCCGGGGTCAGGAAGCTTCATCTGCTTGCTGCAGCAAGAGTCAGGCTGAGCTTCACCTTGGGTGCCAGGCAGCAGGAGCTGCTCCAGCTCATAGCAGAGTGCCCCGGGGGTGGGGGCAAGAGCAGGGGACAGACCACGGAGGGTGCTTATGCAACACCACCAGAGGCAAAACCAAACCCGAGCAAGCAAAGAGCCAAGCCCCAGATCGATCCTGCCTGGGGCTGGGTCACATCACCCAGCCCAGCAGCATCTCTCTGCCTTTTATTCTCTCGTTTGTTCTAAACTGCTGAGCTGACCCCCAGGAGATTAGAGGCCAACAGAGACTGTTCCAAAAGCTTTGGCTTGTGCAGCTCATCACTTTTCCAGCTCATCTGGCTGCAGCAGCAAGCTGGGAGGTGGCAACTCCTGGCCCACGGGAGCTAAAATTAAGGTGCCTGAGCGAAGGGAGAGAGCTGGGCTCCTGCTGGGGCCTCTGGAGGAGAAAGGGAGAAGGGGCAAGAGCCCTGGTGACAACTGCTGGTTGCCAGCAGAGCAGGAGCAGGGCAAGCTGGCACTCTGAGCAAGGTGAGGACGCAGGGGAGGTGACCCCCCCCCCCACACACACACACACAGAGCCCACCCTGCGCTGCTGCTCTGCCAGGAGCTGAGCTGAAGGAAGGAAGCAGAAGGAAAAGCTCATTCCTTTGGGACACACAGGCACGAACACGGGAGGCAAATCCAGCTCCCAGCTCCTCCTCCCCTCCACAGCTCGGTGTGGCAGGACCAGGTCTTCCCATGACACCTTGGGCTCTGGTGGATGAGGAGCACCCAAGCCCCAGCTTCTCCCCGGCTGGCTTTAGCCACACACCAAACCTCCCACCTCAGCCCACCGAGGTGTGAGCAGAGGCATCAACCCCTCCAAAAACACACCCCCGGCCCCCTCCTCCCCCCTCCCCAAACCCTCGGGATGCCAGCAGGACCTGCACCTTCCTGCCCAAGGTCACGGTGCCAGCGTTTTGGAAGCGTGGCACAGGCAGAGCCGCAGGTTTCTGTGCCACCACCAAGCAGCGCTGACCTTGTGGGGAGGAGAAAAAAG
>WAAF01013767.1:19340-78116 GCA_013400475.1 Tricholaema leucomelas | reverse complement strand
GGGTGGGGGGTGGGGGTCTGGTGCATGAGGTGAGGGTCTGGTGTGTGGGGTGAGTGTCAGGTGCTTGGGGTGGGGGTCTGGTGCATGGGGGGGGGTCTAAGGCAAGGCAAGAGGGTGTGGGGCATGTGATGGAGGCCTGATGTGTCTGATAGGGGTCGGGGGTGTGCAGGGAGGGTCTGGGGCGTGTGATGGAGGTGCAGGGGATGCAGGGAGGGTCTGGGGCATGTGATGGAGGTGCAGGGCATGCAGAGAGGGTTTGAGGCATGTGATGGGGGTGCAGGGGATGCAGGGAGGGTCTGGGGCATGTGATGGAGGTGCAGGGCATGCAGAGAGGGTTTGAGGCATGTGATGGAGGTCTGTGGTGAGAAGGGAGAGACTTGGTGCATGTAGGGAGGGATTGGTGCATGGGGTGGGGGTGGGTCTAAGGCAAGGCAAGAGGGTCTGGGGCATGTGATAGAGGTGCAGGGGTGCAGGGAGGGTCTGGGCCATGTGATGGAGGTGCAGGGGTGCAGGGAGGGTCTGGACCATGTGATGGAGGTGCAGGGCATGCAGGGAGGCTCTGGGGCATGTGATGGGGGCCTGGTGTGTGCAGGGAGGGTCTGGTGTGTGCAGGGGGGGGCCTGGTGAGTGTGATCTATGTCCAGTGCATGCTGCATGGGTCCAGAGCATGCACTGTGGGTCCACATCCATGCGGTGGCTGTGGTGCAGGTCTGGTGTGCATGGTGTGGGTCCTGCTGCATGCAGTGGGGATCCAGTGAGTGGCACATGGGTCTGGTGCATGCAGTGGGGATCCAGTGAGTGGCACATGCAGTGCAGGTCTGGCAGGGGTGATGTGTGACTGGTGCAAGCCATGGGGCTCCAGGGCATGACAGGAGGGGTTGATGGAGGCTGTGGGGATCTGGTGCAAGCTGTGGGGCTCTAGGGCATGACAGGAGGGTTGATGGAGGCTGTGGGGATCTGGGGCAAGCTGTGGGGCTCCGGGGCAGGACAGGAGGGTTGGTGGAGGCGGTGAGGGTCTGGTGCAAGCCATGGGGCTCCAGGGCATGACAGGGAGGGTTGATGGAGGCTGTAGGGGTCTGGTTCAAGCCACAGGAGTCTGGTGCAAGTTGTAGGGGCCTGGTGCAAGCCTCGGGGGCTCAGTGCATGCAATGCAGCTGCGCTGCAGGCCTGCTGCATGACCCACCTCAATATCCCTCTTCCCTGTAGATCCCCTCCTAAACCTTCCCCCAGTGCAGAGCTCCATCCTGCAGGCTTCTCCCCCACCCCAGAACGGGCTGAGTCACGACAGCTCCCCCCGCTCTTACCTGCGCAGGGTGAGGGGGTCCCACCGATGTCCGGGGCTGGGGGAGATGGGGCTGAGGGAAAGGGGAAGGGGCGGGGGGGAGGGGAGGAGCAGCTCAGCGACCTGCAGGGGATGGGAGAGAGCGGGCGGTGAGCAGGGCTGCGCCGTGCCCGGAGCGGTGTCCCCCACCCCAGCCAGCCCCGCACCCTTCCCCGGCCCCATCACCTGCGCCGGCCTCCATGGGTGCGGCGGGGAGCGAGGGATGGAGGCAGGGATGGAGGAGGGATAGATGGAGGGAGGGAGGGATGGAGATGGGGAGGGAGGGATGAGCTCTCGCAGCTGCGTAATTTGCCTCCCTCCTCTGCGCTCTTAAAGCGACGGCGACTCGGGTGCACCCCCACACACCTCCCGCCGGGTTCCCCCCCCCAGCCAGTTTCTATGGCAACTCCCTTCTGCTGGGGTGCAGCACCCCAAAAAACCACACCCCAAACAACCCCCTAAAAGCCCTTTTTTGAGGTCACTGCCCGGCGGCGGAGCCCTGAAGGCTGGGTGATGCTGGGCAGAGCTCGGCTCCGCTCTCGGCGTAACCTCTGAGGAGGAGGAGGAGGAGGAAGGGTTGTGGGGGGGGAGGCAGGGCACCACCCGGCCCTTGGAGTCCCCCCTCAGCGTGCTAATTTCCATCTCATTAGTCCGATTGTGAGGACACCCTCAGGAGCGACGCAGTGCCGTGAAGTGAAATAAATGGAGTGGAAATTGGCCTCGTCTGGAGAGGCTTCCCCAGACCAAAGGCTTCTCTGGTGGAAAACACCCAAGGTTGGGCTTGGAGGGATCAGCAACAGCCAGAGGCTGCCCAGGGCTCACATCTGGAGTGGGTCCTCTCCGTGCCCTCCCCACTCGCTGCGTGGGAAGCTCTACCGGTAAGCGCCGGGACGGCAGCTCTGGCGTCTCGGCACCGTCTGGTTTCTCGTGGCGCTGCTGGCAGCTCATCTTCATTAGCTGGGGAGCTTAACCTCTCTGTCTAACGAGCAATCCCAGCGGGCTGGAGGTTGAAAGGGACCTCTGGAGATCAGCCAGGCCAAGCCCCTGCTCCAGCAGGGCACCCCCAGCAGCTTGCCCAGCAGCACAAGGGCCGGGAGGGGGGTTGGAAGCTCTCCACACAAGGAGACTCCACAGCCTCTCTGGGCAGCCTGCTCCAGGGCTCTGCACCCTCACACCAAACAAGTTACTCCTCAGGGACCCTCCTGGCTTCCAGTTTGTGCCCACTGCCCCTTGGCCTGTCCCTGAGCACCACTGACAAGAGCCAGGGCCCAGCCACTAGCCCCCAACAGCTCCTTTAGCTCTTGCTGAGCATTGCTCAGCTCCCCTCTGGGGCTGCTCTTCTGCAGGCTCTCAGCCCCAGGGCTTTCAGCCTTTGCTCCTCACAGAGCTCCAGGCCCCTGGGCAGCTTTGCAGTCTCTGCTGGACTCCCTCCAGCACTTCCCTGTCTCTCTGGAACTGAGCAACCCAGAACTGTTCCCAGAAGCTGCAGATATGGCTTCACCAGGGCAGAGGAGAACCTCCCTTGCCCTGTTGGCCACAGACTTCATGCACCCCAGGACACCCTTGGCCTCCTTGGCAGGGCACACTGCTGGCTCATGCACAGCTTGGAGTCCATCAGCACTCCTAGATCCTTCTGCCCCGAGCCCAACAGCTGAAAGTCAGCCCCAAGCCCCACACCACACACGGGAACACGAAGCTCTCTGCTCCTCGCAGGCTCCAGCGGCAGCTCCCTCATGGTTATTTTGGGGCTCTGACAAACCTGCTCTCTAAATAGCCCTTTCCAGGCTGATTTCCTGCAGGATGGGTACCTCATTTATTCCATTTTCAGCCTGGATTCAGCCTGCTTTTCCTCTGTTCCCTCCCGCCCCCAGCCTGCCTTTGTTCCCTCTCTGCCCGTGGATTCCCTGGCTCCTCGGAGGGAACACCAAGGACTTGCTGCGTCTGGCAGCAGCAGCCGCAGCCCAGGGCAGGCAGCAGCTCTGCTGTGAGCTGCAGCTCATCTTGGATGGGTCTGGGGAAAAAAAAAGGGGGGGGGATGATGGTTGGATTCAGGAGGGAAATAAAAGAGGATCTTGGTTGGTTGGGGGTAAAAAGGAAAGGGAACTTGGCTGGGTCTGAGGGGGGAAAAAAGGGGGATCATGGGTGGGTTTGAGGGAAAATAAAAGGAGATCTTGGCTGGGTTTGAAGGCAAAAAAGGAGGATCTTGGCTGGATTTGGGGGGCAAAAAAGAAGGGGATCTTGGTTGAGTTTGAGGAACGCCTCCCTGGAGGCATTTAAGGCCAGGCTGGATGAGGCCTTGAGCAGCCTGCTCTAGTGGGAGGTGTCCCTGCCTATGGCAGGGGGTTGGAGCTGGATGATCCTTGAGGCCCCTTCCAACCTAAACCATTCTATGATTCTATGAAAATAAAAGGGGATCTTGGCTGGATTTGGGGGCAAAAGGGAAGGGGATCTTGGCTGGGTGTGAGGGGCAAAAAAAGGGGGATCTTGGCTGCATTTGTGGGCCAAGGGGAAATGGGCACAAAACGGGAGCCAGGAGGTTCCCTGAGGAGAAACTTGTTTGGTGTGAGGGTGCAGAGCCCTGGAGCAGGCTGCCCAGAGAGGTTGTGGAGTGCTTCCAAGCCCAGCTGGGCAGTGTGCTGCTGGGCAAGCAGCTGGGGGTGCCTTGCTTTAGCAGGAGGGCTGGGCCTGGCTGATCTCCAGAGGTCCCTTCCAGCCCCACTCCCCTGGGACTCTATGAGCATGGGTGTCACAGAGGTGAGCAAAGGCCTGAGTGAGCCAGGGTGGCAACATCAACTGTCCTGGGAAAGCTGAAGCAAATCACCCCAGCCCCTGACTCTGAGCTGAGCTGGTGGCCAGTCCTGCTCCTTCAGAAGAAACACAGCAAGCCAAGAAAGCATCTTCCTGTGGGCTTTATTGCCTCCACCCAAGGAGAGGTTGGCACACAGCTTGGTGACACTCTGGAGCACAGCCCACAGGCAACCACCACCCCCCCTGCAGAACATCAACTGTCCAAACTGACAAGGAAAGGTTAAAACTTGCCCCAAAGCAGAGGGGAACCACAAAGAGCTGATGGTGGTGCAGCTGGTTTGAAACAGAAAATCAAAGTCTTAGCTTCTCAACATGCTCCATGAAACCTAAGCCTGCTGATTTTCCAGGGAAAAGGTGACTGATGTGGCACTTGCAGGGATAACACAGCCCAGGAATGCTGGAAAAAGGAGCTCTGTAGACCTTGAAAATAGCCAAAAGTTGAGCATTGTCTCAAAGGAATCATTTCAAGTAGAGGACAACTTTGGGTTGTTGAAGAAGAACTTCAGAGACTTTTCTTGGTTGGTTGATCAGTAACAATCCCAAGCTCCACTTCCAAAGGTTAAGAAGGAGCTCTGTAGACCTTGAAAACAGCCTAAGCTGAGCATTTTCTCAAAGGAATCATTTCAAGTAGAGGACAACTTTGGGTAGTTGAAGAACTTCAGAGGCTTTTCTTGGTTGGTTGATCAGCAACAACCCCCAAGCTCCAAGTTCCACTTCCAAAGGTTAAAAATGTTACCTCTGAAGGTTAAATTCTTTGAAGAATTTCCTTAAAATCCTTCAGGATGTGAAAAAAAAAAAAAAGAAAAGAAATTAAGAAATAGAACCCACATTTTAGCAAGGATTTAACAACAAAATCCTTAACCTCTCACCATCAACACAAACTTCAACACAGCGAGCACAGCTTGGTGACCAACACCAAGGCATGAGATTGCTCTTTGGAGCTTGAGAGAGGTTGCAGGGAGTGTTTTAGGGGTTGGAAAACGGAGAGAGAGAGAGGGGAGGATTTGTTCTCAGCTTATCTGGCCATGACTTCAGTGAGCTTCAAACAGAGGGCCAGGGGTGACTGTGATGTCAGCAAAGGGAGAGCTCTGCCTCAGCTGGATGACAGAGCGCTTCTTCAGCACCAGCAGCAGGCAGAACCTGGCTGCGGCTTCTTTGCGGCTGCTCTTCCAGCAGAGCTCCTGGAAGCTGAAGGAAGAGGCACCAGATCTCCTCAGGTGCTGCAGAAGGGAAGGAGAACATCAGGCAGGGCAGTTTTCCCCCTCTCACTCTCACCCCAGGGAAGCTTGGATCAGGTCAGCCTCGAGGTCACAGAAGCACAGGATTAAGCAGGTTGGAAAAGACCTTTGAGATCGAGTCATAGAGCATGGAATGGTTTGGAGGGAGCTCAAAGCTCAGCCAGTTCCAACCCCTCTGTGCCATGGGCAGGGACACCTCCCACTAGAACAGGTCACTCAAGGCCTTATCCAACACTGAACACCTCCAGGGAGGTTGTGGAGCACAGAATCACCCAATGTGATCTTGGCACTCTGCAGTGCTCAGCTGACAGCTGGCAACATGCAAAGAGTGACAATTTGGGGTTGGTAGAGCCACTCTAGAGGGAACCCATGGAGAGAAAAGAGCAAGACCTTAGTGGACACCAAATGCAGCCATGGAAGAAGATGCCCTAACAGCTCCACTGACTCCCAGAAGCTGTAGGAGAGGGCACCATAGTGGGCGCCCCCAATCCTGGCTTCCTACATGAACACCCCATAAAACCCAGCAAAATAGTACAGACTGGAGGGGTTCTGGTATGGTCCAGCTGAAATGACCCAGTTTGGGTGGGTTTGGAACCCAGTGACAACATCCAGCACTGGCACCTGTAAGGTTTTCAGTAGCTGAAGAGTTCTTTTGCTCCACCTTGTTTCTTCACACTCTCTCCCATTCCTCAGTAGCTCCTGGAGAAGAAAAAGAGCAGAAGGTGTCAAAAGTCACACACAATGATGAGAGTCTGGCCCAGGTTGCCTAGAGAGGTGGGAGATGCCCCAACCCCAGAACCATTGCAGGTGAGGTTGTCTGGGGCTGTGAGCAGCCTGCTCTAGTTGCAGATGGCAGCAGGGGGGTTGGACAGGATGATCTTCAAAGGTCCCTTCCCACCTGAAGCAGTCTGGGAACCCATGATAAAATGGAGAAGAGTTCTGGCCTAACTGCAGCTCCTGCTGGAGGTGGGATGGCATCATTTTGGCTGAGGGGAGACCTCCTTGCTCTCTACAGCTCCCTAAAGGAGGTTGGAACCAGGTGAGGGTTGGTCTGTTCTCCCTACTATGAAGTGATACAAGTGGTCTGAAATTGCACCAGGGGAGGCTTAGGTTGGAGATGAGGAGAATTTCTTTGCTGCAGGAGTGGTCAGGGATTGGCAGAGGCTGCCCAGGGAGGTGGTGGAGTGCCCATCCCTCAAGGTGTTCAAGAGCTGTGTGGCCATGGCCCCTGGGACCATGGTTTAGTGGCCATGGTGGTGTTGGGTTGCTGGTTGGGCTGGATGAGCTTGGAGGCCTTTTCCAACCCAAAGAATTCTGTGATTCTAGGATTCTATGTCTCTGCTGACTGCAGGGGGCTTGGACTGGATGCCCTTTAAAGGTCACTTCCCACCCAAAGCAGTCTGGGATTTCGAGATACAAGGGAGAAGAGTGGTGGCCTAAGAGCAGCTCCTGCTGGAGGTGGGCTGCCATCATTGCTGTGAGAGCAGAGCTCTCTGCTGCACCAAGCCGGAGCCCTGTGCACACATACGTTGGGTGACTCATCTTGCTGTGCTTCAGCTGCTTGGCCTGCTGGTGGGAGCAGCAGCGAGGAGCTCTCGGAGCAGACCATTCCCTCCTGCTGTCGAAACAGAACAGACCAGATCATCAGCAGGCAAGGCTCTCACTCACAGCATCGAGCAGCATAAAGGATTTCCAGAATGGTTTAACAGTTGCTGCTCCTGCTGGGTCCAGAGAAGGGCAAGGAAGCTGGGGAAGGGTCTGGAGAACAGGGCTGGGGAGGAGCCGCTGAGGGAGCTGAGGATGTGCAGCCTGAAAGAGACTGACTGAGGGAAAACCTTGTGGCTCTCTACAGCTCTCTGAAAGGAGGCTGCAGCCAGGAGGGGGTTGGGCTCTCCTCCCAAGGGACAAATGACAGGACAAGAGGAAACGGCCACAGGTTGCCCCAGGAGAGGTTTAGGTTGGATATGAGGAACAATTTCTCCCCCTGGAGGGAATCTGTGATTCACCATTCTATGAATCCATGATTTAAAAGGAAATCTGGCAGAAAGGGAAGGCAATAAATCCACTGAGGGGTCTAAAATGCTCACTCTGCTTTCTCCACTGTTACCATCATCTTCATTTCTGTCACTCTGGGCCATCAACGTCACCAAATCATTCCCAATTCTCCTCTCAGTGTCATGAGCTGAGTCCTGCAGGGAACTTGGCTCTTTTGCTCTCAGCATCTCTGTGATTAACCAACAGACAAGATTAAAGAGGCAGTTACTGTGAGTCCCTATCCTTAAAACCAGCACAGCAACCCCAAACTCACAGCCCAGTCAGCAAAGCTTGGAGCGGTGGATCTCAAATCTATGAGAGTGGTGGAACACTGAAACAGGTTCATAGACTCACAGAATGGTTTGGGTTGGAAGGGACCTTA
Source organism: Tricholaema leucomelas (assembly GCA_013400475.1). Lineage (NCBI taxonomy): Eukaryota > Metazoa > Chordata > Aves > Piciformes > Lybiidae > Tricholaema lacrymosa > Tricholaema leucomelas. The sequence goes on along the minus strand of WAAF01013767.1, from coordinate 70,333 downwards.
AAGCTCAGCCAGTCCCAACCCCCTGTCATGGGCAGGTTCACCTCCCACCAGCCCAGGCCACTCAAGGCCTCATCCAGCCTGGCCTTGAACAGCCAGGGAGGAGGCATCCACAACCTCCCTGGCAGCCTGTTCCAGAGTCTCCACTGAAGAAATTCTTCCTCAACCCCAGTCTAACCCTGATCTCCCTCAGCTCCAAATCATTCTCTCTTGTCTTGTCTCCAGCCTCCCTCATGAAAAGTCTCTCTGCAGCCTTCCTGCAGGATCCCTTCAGGCACTGGCAGGCAGCTCTGAGGTGCCTCTGGAGCCTTCACCTCTGCAGACTGCACCCCCCCAGCTCCCTCAGCCTGTGCTCATAGCAGAGGTGATGCAGCCCTTGTTTCGTCTGTGTGGCTACCTCTGGACTTGCTCCAGCAAGACCTGAATTTCATTTCTCAGCAAGGGAACAAAAGAGCAGCAAAATACTCGCAAAAGCAGAACAAGCTAACAGCCAATTTCCCCTTTGGGGTGCTTGCCTTGCACACAAACCCCATGCAGGTGGCTCTCAGGCTTTATATAACACAGCAAATGCTCCCCAACAGTACCTGTAATGCCCTGCTCCTTCCTGACTCCTTCCACTTCCTCCTCCCTCTGCATTTCATTTCTTCTCCTCTTTAAACTGTGACTCTTGAAGCACTTTTCAAACAGCTGAAAAGAATTATTGCAAATGGTCTCTTGGGCTCCATCAAGTTAAGTGTGGGCAGCTGGGCAAAAAAGGTTCTCCTTGCCCTCTACTCTGCCCTAGTGGGGCCACAGCTGGAGTATTGTGCCCAGTTCTGGGCTTCCCAGTTCAAGAAGGACAGGGATTTGCTAGGGAGGGGACAGCAAAGGGCTACAGAGATGCTGAGGGGACTGGAACCCCTCTGTGAGGAAAGGCTGAGAGAACTGAGGCTGCCTAGTGTGGAGAAGAGCAGCCTGAGGGGAGATCTTATCAATGCTGATCAATGCTTCAAGGGTGGGTGATAGGAGGATGGGACCTGGCTCTGTTCAGTGGTGCACAGTGACAGGACAGGGGGTAAGGGGCACAAACTTGACCATGGGAAGGATCTTCTGAACATGGGAAGGAACTTCTGTAAGTGAAGGGTGCTGGAGCCCTGGAACAGGCTGCCCAGAGAGGTGGAGTTTCCATCTCTGGAGCCATTCCAAACCCATCTGGAGGTGTTCTTGTGTGACCTTTAGCTGCCCCTGCCTTGGCACAGGGTGGGATTGGACTCCATGATCTCCAGAGGTCCCTTCCAACCCCCACCATCCTGTGATAACCATCAGGTGTCCCAAAGCAGTCCTGTCAGTGCTGCTGCACACTTGAGCTTTGCTGGGTGCCTACCTAAAACCGAGCCTGGGGATCCCCCAGGCAGACCCAAGCTGTGCATCCCTCCCACAGCCTGCACAAGGAGCTGATCTTTACCATCTGCAGCTCGGTGTGGACCACAGGCTGCCCAGGCTGGCTCAGCAGCTTATCCACACCCCCACATTCCTTCCACATCATGGTCTTTTTGGTGGGGGGTGCCAGGTCTAGTGTAGTGAGGATGTCTGTGCAGTCATTCAGCTGGTTGTAGATAGTGCTGCAGCTCAGTTCCTTGACTACATCCACGAGCAGCTTCCTCTTTCTTTTGCTTTTCTTCCTCTGGTTGCCAGCTAAATAGAGCAAGGATGGAAAAATGCAAAGCTACTAAGTATGGGAAAATATGAAGCTGCTAAAGGCTGTTCACACATCACTTAACCACAAGTGAAAGCACTGTGAATGGAGTGGAGCCTGCTGACCTCCACATGGAGCTGGGAACCAGAGTGCAAGGGCATGGACCACTGCTCCAAGAGCTTCCAAACAGAGCTCTCTGTGTTCCAGGCCAGGATGTTCACATGGGATGTAGCAGATGTCTACTGGGCTGAAATGGGAGCAGGAGAGCTTCATAGAATCCCAGTCTGGTTTGGGTGGGAAGGGCCTTTTAAGCATTGAGGATGGGGAGAGCCTGGCCCAGATTGCCCAGAGAGATGGGAGCTGCCCCATGCCTGGCAGCACTGCAGGTCAGGTTGGTTGTGGCTGTAAGCAACCTGCTCCAGTTGCAGATGTCCCTGCTGGGTGCAGGGGCTTGGAGAGGATGATCTCCAGAGGTCTCTCCCAATCCCACCATGCTGGAGACTGAATGTGGAACGTTCACCAAGGCTGACCTGTGTCATCAACTGGCTGCAGCACAAAGCCTTCCTCCTCTCCCAGCAGCAGCACCGTCTCGTTCAGCAGGTGACCATCACTGACAGTGCTGCCTGCACCCTTGGGCTCCACTGTGAGAAAACCCAGGGAAAATAATCCCATTAAAAACCAAACAGCTGGAATAGCATCTCCATCTGGGGACACAGAACGATGGCTGGGGACACAGAACGATGGCAGGCAACACAGGTCAAAACTAGACAGTGACTTTGTCTTGTGATCTCACAGTCAGCTCAACCTTGATGCTCAGAGGGCTGCAGCAGCTCTGCTGTGAGCACAGACTGAAAGAGTTGGGGCTGTGCAGGCTAGAGAAGAGGAGGCTCCCAGGTGACCTTCTTGTGGCCTTCCAGGATCTGAAGTGGGCTACAAAAAAGCTGGGGAGGGACTTTTTAGGCTGTCAGGGAGTGAGAGGACTGGGGGGAATGGAGCAAAGCTGGAGGTGGGGAGAGTGAGGCTGGAGGTGAGGAGGAAGTTGTTGAGCATGAGAGTGGTGAGAGGCTGGAATGGGTTGCCCAGGGAGGTGGTTGAGGCCCCATGGCTGGAGGTGTTTCAGGCCAGGCTGGCTGAGGCTGTGTGCAGCCTGCTCTAGGGTAGGGTGTCCCTGGCCATGGCAGGGGGGTTGGAACTGGCTGCTCCTTGTGGTCCCTTCCAACCCTGGCTGATTCTATGATTCCAGTGTGGAATACTGACAGCACAAAAGGAACAGGTAGTACCAGAAGAGCTCAGTGCCACAGCTTCCCTCCAGGCTCTTCCAGAACTCTTAGTTTTCAGAGCATGAATGGAGCTAAAAGGGTTTAAGACATCAAAATAACTCCAAAATTCCTACATATTTTTTTTCCACCAAAGGAAGACTTGCAGCAGCTTTCTCTGCTGTGACACCCAAAGAGTCATTTAGCACTGAAATCTGAGGCAGAAATAGCCCTAGGTGAAGTTCAAAGTTACAGCAGACTCTGAGCCCAGTTCCTTTTCCCAATGCAGGGTGGATCAAAAATGTGTCCAAGAAGCTGCCAGGTAAAAATGGTCCTGAGCAAACCAAATGTGGAATCTCCAAGCTAAATGTAATGATACCTAATTTTATCTAATGTATTAGTGGGAGAGGGGGAAGGGAAAGGCAAAATAAGCCAAGAAAGGAGAATAAAAATCACAAACTGTGGCACCAAGCTGGCTGTGAGCAGTGCTGGACACTGCCACCAGAACAGAGGAGCTGCTGCAAGTGGGTGTCCAAACTCACTGGTCCTGCTGTTCTCTGAGGGGTCTTGTGGCAAAGGAAAGTCTTCCCTCACATCCAGGAGGTCCTTATCCAGGTCACTTTGCTCATCTCTCAGCAGGAGTTCTTCAACACAAAACACACAAAGTTCAATCACACAAAATAGCCCAAACCAGTCTAAAGCTACTTGCTGAAGTAACTTCAATCTCTGCCAATAAGAGCTCAGCTTGAGCAGACACTCCTAGAATGGGTTGGGTTGGAAAAGACCTTGAAGATCATGGTTTGAAATGAGAGCAGAGCAGCTTGAGATTGGATGTGAGGAACAAGTTCTACACTAGGATGCTGCTGGAGCACTGCAACAGGTTGCCCAGGGAGAGAGTTGAGGCCCCATGGCTGGAGTTACTCAAGGTGAGGCAAGGTGCTCTAGTAGGGATGTTCCCTGCTGAGTGCAAGGGGTTGGACTGGATCTGTTATGACAGCAAAAGGAGTGATGGTTTGAACCCTATGGAGAAAGACTTGGGTGTGCTGGGGGGTGAAATGCTGGACCTGAGTGGGCACTGAGCACTGCCAGCCCAGAGCCAGCCTGTCCTGGGCTGATCCCCAGCAGCAAGGCCAGGGAAGGGATTCTGACCCTCTGCTGCACTCTGCTGAGATCCCTCCACCCTGGGCTGGAGTCCTCAGCACAGCCAGGGACCTGTTGGAGCAGGGCCAAAGGAGGCCACAGCAATGCTGGCAGGGCTGGAAGGGCTCTGCTGTGAGGCCAGGCTGAGAGACTTGAGCTTGGTCAGCCTGGAGAGGAGGAGGCTCCAGGGAGACCTTCTGGTGGCCTTGCAGTGCTCAAAGGGACCCATCAGAAAGCTGGGGAGAGACTTTGGAGCAGGGCCTGTTGGGACAGGACAAGGGGGGATGGTTTGAGCTCAAACAGGGAGATTCTCCCAGGCACCCAGGGACAGAACAAGAGGACACAGCCTCAAGATGTGCCAGGGCAGGTTTGGAAAGAGTGATTGGCACTGGAATGGGCTGCCCGAGGAGGTGGTGGAGTCACCATCCCCGGAGGTGTTTAGAAGGAGGCTGGATGAGGCACTTAGTGCTATGGGTTAGGTGATGGGTTGGACTCAATGATCCTGGAGGTCTTTTCCAACCTGGTTAATTCTGTGATTCTGTGATTCAGAGTAGAAAGAATGAAGAAATGTTTGACACTGAGGGTGGGGAGAGCCTGGCCCAGGTTGCTCAGAGCTGTGGGAGCTGCCCCAGCCCTGGCACCATTGCAGCTCAAGTTGTTTGTGGCTGTGAGCAACCTGCTCCAGTTGCAGACTGGCCTAGATGACCTCTGAAAGTCCTACCCAGGCCTCTCTGGCATTCTCTGATTCTTCATCCTTTGAAACAGCTTCAACCTGACAACATCTAAGTGGTCACAGATTTAGAGACAAGCAGGAAAACTTCATGGATGAGCCCAGGGAACCCCAGAGAACTTCTGTTTGAAAACGATCCCTTGCAGGCTGCTTTCTTTGTTTGTTCTCCTGCAAGAACAATATTTGGAGAGAAACTGACTCTGTTTACCCCTGGCAAACCCTACCAATCATATCAGCAGCATCCTCCTCATCCCCAAAGCCATCCTGATGAAGGCCAAAGGTGTCCTCCTGCAGCACAGTCCTGTCTCCATCCACACTCAGAGAGCAATGAGCAGCCACCAGACTGTTGCTGCTGGTTAAGGTGCTGCAATCCAAGAAGCTCTTCTTCCTTAGTGCTTCTGGTTCCTCATCTGAAGAGATACAGAATTTCTGCTGCTGCAGGAGGTTTTCAAAGACATATTTATCCATTTCCCCATTGTGCAGCTAATTGGGGAGGAGTGAAAGGTAGCCCAGTCCTCAAATGGAATAAATAATAAACAATTTCAGCTAATTGAGTGAAGAGCAGAAGGTGCTGGGTCTGATTTTCAGCCTCTGATATCACAGTTGATTATTTAAGGATAAATTTAAACAGAACCTTAAGCATAAGAGACAAGGAGAGGCCAAATGCACTTCTCCTGGGAGCTTTTACACAGGTGGAGAGCATCAAATCCTCCATAACCCACCCTTCTCCATATGGAATAGTTCTGATTTCTCAGCTTGTCTCACCAAAGGTCCTGTCACAGAGAACTGTGCTGTTTTCCAGCTCCTCTGTGAGTGTGATGTCTTCAGCTCTGCTCTGGTTCAAGGTGAAATGGTCAACGACGTCGATGGCACTGAATGGGGAAACAAAGGACAGGAAAGAGAGTGTGGAAAAGGAGAATTTGGTTCTGAGCATATCCTTATCATAAAGCCCCAAAAGAGCTTCTGTTTCCTACAGCCTGGGAAGTCCCCAGGCTGATCCTCACTGCTGTGGACTGAGAACAAGCCATTCCCCAGGCTATTCATGCTGGAGCCATTTAAGGTTAAATTCACTGGTTTGAATTCCCTTTAAAAAGCTAAAAACCAACCAACCCCCCCCCAAAAAAGGGTATGGGAAACAGAAGCTGTGTGTTTATCAGGGCTGATATCCCCAAACCCCAGTGGAAATCCCTTATCCTGGACCTTTGGGACCACCAGAGCCATCAGAAACAGGTCTCAGCCTCCTGTTTTTATCAGGTTTTTTCCTCCATTAATGCTGATTTGTGACAGAAAAGGCAAAGAAATAGGCTGGCTTTTCATCAGGAGCCAAGCTGAGTGCTGCTGATAAAACAGGCTGACCCCAAGGAGCACTGGAGCAGAAATTAAATGGTCACACAATGGAATAGAGCAAGGCTGAGAGAGCTACTCAGGGCTGCCTGGGTCGTGCAGCAGGATCTATAGTTTTAAATAGAGATGTAAATAGAAAAAAGGAAGGGAAATAATAGAAATAAGAAACAGAAACATTAAAAAAGAATAGAAAAAGAAAATTAAACAAAAAAAAAAAAAAAGAGAAAAAGAAAAAGAAATAAAACCAAAAAGATACAGAAAAAGAAACAGAAGAAGAAACAGAAAATGAAACAGAAAAGCTGGGGGGAAAAAAAACAGGGGAAAGAAGCAGGAAAAGAAGCAGAAGTAAGAAATAGAAAGATCTAAAACTAGAAATAAAAATAGCTTGTCCTGAGCTCAGGCAGTGGTTTGCAGCCTTTACTCAGCTGATTTAAAAGCCTGACTGCTAAGTTCAATTCATGATCTCTGGCTGTAAGACTCAGGTGATTAAATGGATGTCAGCAGTTCTACAGAAGTACAATTCCTGTAACTTGCAAAGCTGACCCTAGAAATCACACAACTTCCAAATCCCAGCAGGGTGGTGCTAGAAGAGACCTCTGGAGATCATCCAGGCCAACTCCCTTGCTCCAACAGGGCACCCACAGCAGCTTGCCCAGCAGCAAAATGTCCAGCTGGGGTCAGAAGCTCTTCAGAGGAAGAGACTCCACAACCTCTCTGGGCAGCCTGTTCCAGGGCTCTGCACCCTCACACCAAGTGAGTTTCTCCTCATGGAACTTCCTGGCTTCCAGTTTGTGCCCACTGCTCCTTGTCACCACTGAGCATTAGTCTGGCATCATCCTCTTGCCCCCCACAGCTCTTGCTGAGCATTGCTCAGCTGCCCTCTGGGGCTGCTCTTCTGCAGGGTCTCAGCCCCAGGGCTTTCAGACTTTGCTCCTGGCAGAGAAGCTTCTCAGCATCTTCAGATCCCCCATTGGTCTCTCCCCAGCAGTTCCCTGCCTCTCTTGAACTGAGGAGCCCAGAACTGATCCCAGTACACCAACTATGGCCTCAGCAGGGCAGGATAGAGGACAACCTCCCTTGACCTGCTGGTCACAATCCTCTTCATGCACCCCAGGATACCATTGACCTTCTTGGCCCCGAGGGCACACTGCTGGCTCATGGCCAGCTTGTAGCCCATCAGGACTCCCACATCCTACAGAGGATTGTTAGCACAGCTGAATTCAGGAGAATTCAGGTATCAAATCCAAGCAATTCCATCTGATCAGACAATAGCTCTGCAAACACTAAATAAAGAACAAAAAGCAGAGAAGGATTTACTTCAGAGCAGGGAGTGGGACCTCAAAATCATGAAACTCTTCTGGCAGCGTTACAGATTGATAAGCAGTCTCAAAATTCTCTTCTGGAAGGTCAACAAGACCTAAAGGAAGCAGATAACATAAAGTAAGTACCAATAAAATAAAGCTATATTCTCCCAGGTAGGTCTAATAAGCCTATAAAGCTGTCAGGAAGCTCAGCTGCTGTTTGAAATAACAGGATGGGGAAAGCTTAGGCCAAAGTGGGATTCAAACCTTTCTTTTCCACAGATTTTAGAAGTGCTATTTTTTTTTCTACAGACAAGCTCCAGAAGGACCTGAAATACTGCAGCAACCTGGGGGGGGGGTTGTGAACAGCCACATTAAGTCCCTGAAAGATTCTCCCAGCTGACATCCAGCCTGGATCCTGTCACCCTGCTGCAGATGAATTATTGCCTGCTCCTCTTCTGCCTACTGCTGTTCTTCGTCATCAAAGCATGGAGTGAGTCTGCACACATCCTGGAGCAGTTAGAGTGAGAAGGGATTTCTGAAGGTCATCTCCTCCAGCTTTGCATTCCAAACTGGGTTCCTTTCTAAGGCAGATCAATTTGGATTGTCTCTGCTGATGGAGGAGACTCCAGAGCAGCTCTGGACACCCTCTTTTGGAATTTGATCTCTTTTACCAGGATTTTTGTCCCGTCCCCCCCCTTATATCAAGTTGAAGTCTGTTGCTGCAGCTGTGTCATGTTCTTGTGCTGCACAGTCCTCTCTGGGCTGCTGCAGGGTGTGTGCAAACTATGGCACTGCACTGCTGGTGTCTTCCACAGACCCACCCTTGTTTACAAGCATTAACTACTAATGATAATTGATAAATTGAGAATGATTTATAGAACCCCAGATTGGTTTGAGTGAGAAAAGACCTTTCTAGTTCACCCACTCCAACCCCTCTACAGTCCTCAGGGCAGGTTGATGACAGCCACAACCAAGCTGAGCTGCAGTGGTGCCAGGGCTGGGGCAGCTCCCACCTCTCTGGGCAGCCTGGGCCAGGCTCTCCCCACCCTCAGTGTCAAGACATCTCCCTTCTCTCCACTCTGAATCTCTCTCTTCGAGTTCAAATCATCCCCCCCCTTGTCCTGTCCCAACAGGCCCTGCTCAAAAGTCTCTCCCCAGCTTTCTGATGGGTCCCTTTGAGCACTGCAAGGCCACCAGAAGGTCTCCCTGGAGCCTTCTCTTCCCCAGGCTGACCAAGCCCAAGTCTCTCAGCCTGGCCTCACAGCAGAGCCCTTCCAGCCCTGCCAGCATTGCTGTGGCCTCCTCTGGCCCTGCTCCAACAGCTCCCTGTCTGTGCTGAGGACTCCAGAGCTGGCCTCAGCAGTGCAAGGGGGTCTCAGCAGAGCAGAGCAGAGAGGCAGAATCCCCTCCCTCTCTGATTTCCCAGCTTTGAAGATCCTAGAGCAGATATTCACCATTCTGCCAACAGCCCAGGCCACAAAGCTCCCAAGGGCTGGCAACAGAGGCTGGTGTCCTGCTTCTCTCCTTTTTTTAGGCAACAGTGCCTCCCCTTAGCAGGACAAGCAGAGAGCCTGCTGGAAGAGGATCCAACCATGGCTGCTCCTTTCTCACTGTGTGCATGGCTAGAGCTCAAACACACGGTCAGATCTGGCACTGCCACACTGTTGGACATGCTGTTGGTGTCATCAGCAATTAAAATTAATTAGCCAGCAATGGAGGCTGAGTTCAAGCTTCTTCTCATAAGGCCACTTAGGATATTGCAGCATTTAAAGGAGTCAGAGACCTGAAACAGCATGAATCAAGCCAAACTGATCAGCAGTGGTAGGCACTGGTATGGTTAATTCCCCTGAAAGTGTGGATTTAACAGAAATATCCCAAAGGAACTGCTAAAATGAGAGGTGTAGGAGCCAGTGGGTACATACCTGGGCGAAAGGCTGTCCTCATTTTAGTCAGAGCTTCACTACAGTCTGCCAAGAGGTACTTGGCTTTCCTGTGGTAAATCCTCACCACTCCCAGGAGCAAGTGGCCAGAGGTTCTCAGAGCTATTGTGAACTTGGGTGAGTTAAATAAAAGGTGGGCAGGAGTTAGTATTTGGGGAGGAAAAAAGCAAACCAAAAGAACAAAACACATCAAAATGAAAATACATCAGAGTAGGAGCAGAGTTCCAGCACCACAAACCAGTCCAGGGGTCTGTGAAATTCAGCAGGGGTTTATTGTTGAGAGAAGGCCATGAACAGAAAGGAATTTTCAGAGCTAGGAACCTCAGGTTGCTTTTGCTGCCAAACATCACCACGAGTCCCCAGCTTCACCACAATCCACCTAAAGCAGACAACTAAATGGTGGCTACCAAATACCAGGCAGGTATTTTGCCAGAGAAAAGAAACCAACCTGCTCACCCCCAGCTGAAGGCCTTGGAGCTGCTGAGCCATCGATTAGTGACACTGCAAATGTTCCTCACCCTTCTCTTGGATGCATTTGACACGGCAAAGCCAAGGACTGAGTCATGGGCAGTTGGCTGCTCCTGTCTGCACCTCTTCAGCCATCCAGAGCCTCTCCTGAGCATTGTTTGTGCTCAATTATCTAAGGGCTCAGAATGGGGGCCAGGGAAGGAAGCCACTGAAAGTGGGAGTAAGGAAGAGACTGCCCTGCCCCATACTGGGCACCAGTGAGGCCACATCTTCAATAGCAGGTTCAGGTTTGGAACCTTCGCTCCAAGGAGGACACTGAAGGGCTGGAGCAGGTCCAAAGAAGGGCAACAAAGCTGGGGAAAGGTCTGGAGAACAGGGCTGGGGAAGAGCAGCTGAGGGAGCTGGGGGTGTGCAGCCTGGAGCAAAGGAGGCTGAGGGGAGACCATATTGCTCCCTACAGCTCCCTGAAAGAAGGCTGGAGCTGGGTGGGGGTTGGTTGGGCTCTTCTCCCTAGGAACAAGCACCAGGAGGAGAAGAAATGGCCTGAAGTTGCCCCAGAGGAGGTTTAGATTGGGCTATGAGGAACAACTTCTCCTCCTTGAGGGTTGTCCAGGCCTGGCCCAGGCTGTCCAGGGCAGTGGTGGATTCCCTGTTCCTGGAAAGGTTTCAAAGCCATGGAGCTGTGGTGCTGAGGGCCATGGCTTGGTGGTGCCCTGGCAGTGCTGGGTTAAAGGTTGGACTCCATAATCCTGAAGATCTTTTCCAACCCAGATGATTCTATGATCCTATGAACATTTCCTGCCACTGTACATAAAGGTTTGCCACTGATCTCCAGGAGTAAGGCAGAACCACATGAACAGCTTAGGCTGGAAAGGAACCTCAGAGATGATCTGCTCCAACCTCCCCACCATGGAAGAGACCTTAGCAAGTAAACTTAGTGCCACAAGTGATTGGACAGGGCTGGGTGATAGGTTGGACTGGATGATCTTGGAGGTGTCTTCCAACCTGGTTGGTTCTACGATTCTGACTCTAAGTGCCATGTAATGGGGAGGGTGGATTTTACCAGAGAACTGGATTAAAGTCTGAGCAGGAGCTGACCTCACACTGCTTCTGAAACAGACACGAATTGGGTCAGCTCAGTGAGCTTCCATGGCAGAAAGAGTCCTGCTGAAGATGGACACCTCCAACCCTTACCAGAAGACACCTCCAAACATTACCAAAAGACACCTCCGGACCTTACCAGAAGGCATCTCCAACCCTTACCAGAAGACACCCTCAACCCTTGCTGAATACCTCCCCAACCCTTACCAGAAGACACCTCCAACCCTTACCAGAAGGCATCTCCAACCCTTACCAGAAGACACCCTCAACCCTTGCTGAATACCTCCCCAACCCTTACCAAAAGACACCTCCAAACCTTACCAGAAGACACCTCTAACCCTTACCAGAAGACACCTCCAAACCTTACTGAATACTTCCCCAACCCTTACCAAAAGACACCTCCAAACCTTACCAGAAGACACCTCTAACCCTTACCAGAAGACACCTCCAAACCTTACCAGAAGGTCCAACCCTTACCAAAAGACATCTCCAGCCCTTACCAGAAGACACCTCCAACCCTTACCAAAAGACACCTCTAACCCTCACCAAAAGACACCTCCAACCCTTACCAGAAGACACCTCTAACCCTTACCAAAAGACACTCCAACCCTTACCAAAAGACACTCCAACCCTTACCAAAAGACACTCCCAACCCTTACCAAAAGACACTCCAACCCTTACCAAAGAACACCTCCAACCCTTACCAGAAGACATCCCCTAATCCTTACCAAAAAAAGACACCTCCAACCCTTACCAGAAGACACCTCCAACCCTTACCAGAAGACACCCCCAACCTTACCAAAAGACACCTCTAACCCTTACCAAAAGACACCTCCAAACCTTATCAGAAGACACCTCTAACCCTTACCAAAAGACACTCCAACCCTTACCAAAAGACACTCCAACCCTTACCAAAAGACACTCCCAACCCTTACCAAAAGACACTCCAACCCTTACCAAAGAACACCTCCAACCCTTACCAGAAGACATCCCCTAATCCTTACCAAAAAAAACCACCTCCAACCCTTACCAGAAGACACCTCCTTGTTTCATACCTTGGGTGAGATCATCTTTTCAACTGTGGTCTCTAAATTGCACTCAAATATATGAGCTTTGGTCAGCTTCCTCTCCCAGTGGGCAGCCAGCCAGATCTTGGCCAAGGGCCCACGCTTGTTGACCAGCAGATGCATGTAGAACATGGTGCCTGGGATGAGGGGTAGGGGCCAGCCCCACTGCCACCTTCTCGGGCTGTTCTTCCACCAGGAGAGAGGTCCTGGGGCACCAAGCAGCGAGAGGGATTTAGTGGGATCCCGAGGGGATGGAAGGGCCCAGGTGGGTGCTGAGGGGATAAAGGGATTTAAGGGGACTCTGAGGGGATGGGGAGGATTTGGCAGGACCCAGGGGGATGAGGTTATCCAGCCAGGCACTGGGGGGATGGGAGGGGGATTGAGTGGGACCTTGAGGGGATAGGGGCAGGGGGTTCTGAGGGGGTGGGGGATTGAATGGGACCTTGAGGGGATAGAGGCAGGGGGTTCTGAGGGGATGGGGGGGTTGAGTGGGACCCTGAGGTGCCTGAGAGGTTATCCAGCCAGGCACTAGGGGGATGGGAGGGAGGATTGAGTGAGACCTTGAGGGGATGGGACAGGACAGATGTAGTGGCGCCTGAGAGAAGGGAGGGGACCCAACCAAGCCTTGAAGGGATGAGAGGATTTATCAGGACCTGAGGAGATGAGGGATTTAGTGAGACCTTGAGGGCATAGGGGGCCCCAGATGGGTGCTGAGGAGATGGGGGACTGAGTGGGACCCTGAGGGGATAGGGGCACCCAGTTGGGTGCTGAGGGGATGGGGGACTTAGAAGGATCAGAGGGGTTGGAGAGACCCAAGCAGGCACTGAAGGAATTCAGCAGGACCCCGAGGGGATGGGACAGGGCAGAGGTATTGGAGCCTGAGAGAAGGGAGGGAACCCAACCAAGAGCTGAAGGAAGGAGAGGATTCCTCAGGACCTGGATGCTGAGGGGACAAGGGGGGCTTAGAGAGCTGTGAGGGGATGGGGGAAGGCAGTCGGGCACTGAGGGGGTGCGGCAGGACCCTGAGGGAACGGGGCAAGGAGATTTAGTGGGACCTGAGGGGATCCAGCCAGGTCCTGAGGGGATTGAGGAGGATTTAGAGGGATCTGAGGGGCTGGCACTAAGGAGGTGAGAGGATTGAGTGGGACCCTGGAAGGACAGAGGACTTGGCAGGACCCTGAGGGGACAGGGCAGGGGGGGCTCGGTGGGGCCTGAGGGAATGAGGTGGTCCCGTCGGGCACTGAGCGGGGAGAGGACTTAGCTGGAGCCCAGGGCAAGGAGGGACCCAGGCAGATGCTGAGGGCACAAGGAGGATCCAGTGGGACCCAAGGGGGTGGTGGAGCCAGAGCGGGGATTTGTCGGGGCCCGAGGGGCCCAGGGGAGACCTCTGAGGGGATGGGGGGCCGGGGGGGGGGGATCCAGTCGGCAAAGGGTTGGGTGGGATCCGGATGGGATGGAAGGGAGCCAGGAGGGACCCAGCACCGAGGGCACAGCGGGAGGCTGAGCGGGGCCGAGAGGGGCCGAGCGAGGCAGCGAGGCGCGGAGCGGGGGGCGCTGGGCGGCGGCGGCGGCCGCGGGACCCTGCGGCGGCTCCTGAGCTTCCCGCCAAAAGCGGGCGGCGGCAGCTCGCGGGGCCGGGCCCGGCCGCTCCCCGGCGCCACCGAGGCGCAGCTGAGCCCGGGGCGGAAAGGTCCCCGAGATGGGCGGGAGAAGCCGCTCGGTGTCTTTGCAAGACCCGGGCCCGGTGGCAGCCTCCGGGCTGGTGTAGCTCACCCCCGCTCCGCGCCTCGCTGGGGCTGCGGGGACCTGCGCGCACCCCCGGAGCCTCAGCACAGCCCCCGGAGCGCCGTGCTGCTCGCCTCGCTTCGGCTGCCTGGACAACCTCTGACCAGCCCTCTCCTTCAAAGACACTCCCAACCCTTACCTTCCCCTCCTCCTTTTTCCTTCTCCTTCCCCTCCATCTCCTTCTTCTCCTCCATCTCCTTCTCCTTTTCCACCTCCTTCACCATCCCAATCTCCTTTTTCCTCTCCTTGTCCTTCTCTATCTCCTTCACGATCTCCATCTGAATCCCCTCCATCTCCATCTCTCCCTTCTTCTTCATCTCCTTTGCCTCATTCTGTTTTTCCTTCTTCTTCTTCTTCTTCTTCTTCTTCTTCTTCTTCTTCTTCTTCTTCTTCTTCTTCTTCTTCTTCTTCTTCCTCTTCTTCCTCTTCTTCCTCTTCTTCTTCTTCCTCTTCTTCTTCCTCTTCTTCTTCTTCTTCTTCTTCCTCTTCTTCCTCTTCTTCTTCCTCTTCTTCTTCCTCTTCTTCCTCCTCTTCTTCTTCTTCTTCTTCTTCTTCTTCTTCTTCTTCTTTTCTCTCCTTCTTCCCCTCCCTCTCCTTTTTCTTCTTTTCTTTCTTGTCCTTCTTCTCCTTCTCCCTACCTCTTCCAAGAAGCATCTGTAGCCAGCATGTGCCCAGGTGGCCAAAAAGGCCACCAGCATCCTGGCTTGGATCAGCAACAGCGTGACCAGTAGGACCAGGGCAGGGATTGTCCCCCTGGTGGAGGACACATCTCAAATACTGGGTCCAGTTTGGGTTCCCTCCCTCCAAGAAGGATACTGAGGGGCTGGAGCAGGTCCAGAGAAGAGCAACAAAGCTGGGGAAGGTGTTAAATAAAGGCATCTAAACACTGCAGGCAATGGAGTTTGTGTGTTCAGGGCTAGAATGTTCTTTTCAACAAGGTCCTGGAGTGATGAAGTAAGGAACTTCTAAGCAGGGTGTCCTTGGTGGTGGTTGAACCATGCTGGGTGAATATGTGAGTGCTGCTGAACAGTGCAGTCAGCTTTGGGCTCAGAAATGGTGGCCTGGACTAAACCAGCCTCACTGCAACCTTAAACCCCACACCTCCTTGCTGCATGAACCCTGAGGAGCAGCTGAGGGAGCTGGGGGTGTGCAGCCTGCAGAAGAGGAGGCTCAGGGCAGAGCTCATTTCTGTCTGCACCTCCCTGAGAGGAGGCTGGAGCCAGGTGGGGTTGGGCTCTGCTGCCAAGGAAAAAGCAACAGGATAAGAAATTACCTCAAGCTACCCTAGGGGAGGTTCAAGCTGGCCACGAGGAACAATTTCTTCCCCCAAAAGGGTTGTCAATTTCTGGCCCAGGCTGCCCAGGGCAGTGGTGCAGTCCCCATGCCTGGAGGGGTTTCAAAGCTGTGGTGCTGAGGGCCATGGCTTGGTGGTGCCCTGGCAGTGCTTGGACTCTGATCTTCAGGGTTGCTTTCAACCAAAATGCTTCTGTGTTTCTGTGCCACAAAAGCAAGCAGAGCCTGGAGCCTGGCAGCAGTGCCAGGAGCCTGGCAGCACTGCCTGCCCTGCCAAGCAGCACAGCAGCCTCCTGCTTGCTTGTGGGTGTTTGGTGCAGAAGGAAGCTCCTAACGATGGTGTTGTGCCTGCCCAGCTCCTGCTCTGACTGCATCCCAGGCGTGCAAAGGAGCAGAATGCTCCTCTCACCCATTTCCCTGCCAGCCCCTGGGGCTGCCCTCCTGGAGGGGTGCACCCTCCAGCCCTCCCCGTGCCCATGCTGGCCCCTGCTCTGCTGAGGGTTGTCAAAGCCTGGCCCAGGCTGCCCAGAGCAGTGGTGGAGTCCTCATCCTTGGAGAGGTTTCAAAGCCATGGGGCTGTGGTGCTGAGGGCCATGGCTTGGTGGTGCCCTGGCAGGGCTGGGGTAAGGCTTGGACCCCAGGACCTTAAAAGTCTCTTCCAACCCATTCTGTGATTCTATGATTCTTTCACCTCTGACATTTCCAACGCCCTCTTGGGTGGCATCATCTCATCTCTTTCATAGAATCACAGAATCATAGAGTCACAGAACCATAGAATCACAGAACCACAGAATCACAGAACCATAGAGCCACAGAACCATAGAATCACAGAACCATAGAATCACAGAACCATAGAGCCACAGAACCACAGAATCACAGAACCACAGAATCACAGAACCATAGAGCCACAGAACCATAGAATCACAGAATCACTGAATCATAGAGTCACAGAACCAGAGTCACAGGGTCACAGAATCAGGGTTGGAAGGGACCACAAGGCTCATCCAGTTCCAACCACCCTGCGATGCCCAGGGACACCTCACACTAGATCAGGTTGTTCACAGCCTCATCCAGCCTGGCCTTAAACACCTCCAGGGATGAGGCTTCCACCACCTCCCTGGGCAATCCCTGCCAGGCTCTCACCACCCTCCTGCTGAAGAACTTCTTCCTCTCCTTTCTCTGCAGGGGAGCAGGTCCAGCGTGGCTGCAGACACGTTTGATCAATCTGTCTTGCTGCAGGAACTGTGCAGAAAGGGGTGAAGAGGAAGGAAAGGAAAACAAAGAGCTTGAGATCTGATGGCATTGCAAGGGTGGAAGAGAGAGCAAAGGACTGCAGCTCTCCACCTGTGTCAGCCACCCCGAGGAGAAAAGGCAGCTGTTTGCAGACTGCCATCTCAGCTGTGAGGGGGAATAAATGAGTTCCTGAGCCCTCCCCAGGCTTTGCTTTGCATCCAGGCAGAGCACAGCGAGTGTCCTGGCGCTCCCCAGCCGTGCTTGTTGCTGTATCACAAGGCACCTGTGGTGTTCTCCATCTCCCTGCGACCTGGTGTTAGCTGCAGGTAATTAGATCTCAATTAGCAGCAGGAAAGTTTTGAGCCTCCTCCCGGCGTGGCTCTGCAGCTGGTCTTGGTGGCAGGCAGGGCTCTGTGCCTGCCTTCGGGGTAGCCTGGGGAAGGAGAGGGAGGTTCTGCTAGAAAACACCCTTGGAGTGATGCATGGAATCATAGAATGATAGAATCAAGCAGGTTGGAAGAGAGCTCCAAGCTCAGCCAGCCCAACCTAGCACCCAGCCCTGCCCAACCAACCAGACCATGGCACTAAGTGCCCCAGCCAGGCTTGGCTTCAACACCTCCAGCCACGGCCACTCCACCACCTCCCTGGGCAGCCCATTCCAATGCCAATCACTCTCTCTGCCAACAACTTCCTCCTAACATCCAGCCTAGACCTGCCCTGGCACAGCTTCAGGCTGTGTCCCCTTCTTCTGGTGCTGGCTGCCTGGCAGCAGAGCCCAACCCCAGCTGGCTACAGCCTCCCTGCAGGCAGCTGCAGACAGCAATGAGCTCTGCCCTGAGCCTCCTCTGCTGCAGGCTGCACACCCCCAGCTCCCTCAGCCTCTCCTCACAGGGCTGTGCTCCAGGCCCCTCCCCAGCCTTGCTGCCCTTCTCCAAACACCTTCCAGCACCTCAACATCTCTCTGCAATGGAGGAGCCCAGAACTGGACACAGCACTCCAGGGGTGGCCTGAGCAGTGCTGAGCACAGGGGCAGAAGAACCTCCCTTGTCCTGCTGCCCACACTGCTCCTGAGCCAGCCCAGGATGCCATTGGCTCTGCTGCCCACCTGGGCACTGCTGCCTCATCTTCAGCCGACTATCTACCAGTACCTCGAGGTCCCTTTCTTCCTGGCTGCTCTCAGCCACTCTGTCCCCAGCATCAGTCAAGGGCAGACGTGCTGTGGCCCTGAGCAGCCTGGTGGAGCTGGTGATGTCCCTGCTGACTGCAGGGGAGTGGGACAAGATGACCCTCGGGGGTCCCTTCCCACCCAGTGCAATCTGTGAATCTGGGGTCCCAAGCGAGCACCGTGAGGAGCACCCTGTGAGCCCTGGAGCAGGCAAACACTGGCCCTGCAAGGGCACAGAGCCTGCCTGGGCACACAGCACCCTGCAAGAGGGAAATGACCCACACCAGTGCCAGCTCCAGCTCTGCCTAGTGCCAAGGCTGACTTCCAGCCAGCCCTGCATGCCTCACTGGTGGCACCGGCTCCCGGGGGTACTTGGCAGGATCAGAAGCCCCACAGGCGTTCTTGTGTGTATGGAGGGCACCAGGGTGCCACCTTCGTGGCAGTGCCAGGAGGGGAGGCCACGATGTAGCAGGAACCTCTGGCCCTGGCAATCAGGATCTCCCCAGTGGTGTGAAGCCAGCTGCCAGCTCCCCAGCTGCCTGGCTGCTTTTTCCTCCCTGCCCTCCAAGTCACCTTGAGCCTTGCCAGCTGCCGTGGGATGCTGTGAATATGGAAGAGACAGAACTGAAAGCACTGCTGTGATGGGGCTGGATCCAGGTCAGCACTGCCAGCGGGCACTGGGCACCCCCAGCAGCCTGGCACACCCCAAATCTGGGCTGTGCTGCATGGGATTGCAGTGAGGGAGTTGGGGGTGGGGGGGGCAGAGACATGTCTACAGCTCTCCTAACTCTCTCCCATTCCTGCTCCTGATGTCTCCAAAGCTGGCTGCAGCCTCCTCCTTGCTGTCCCTCTCCTCCCCATTTAATCGTTTTGGCCCAGCAGGGGCATGTCCCTGTGCCCAGCAGCCCTGTCCCGCAGTGCCTTGCCCTGCTCTGTCTCCCTCCTCCTCCTCCCATGTCTTCCCAAGCCCTCAGGCTCTCCCCTCCAGCTCTCCTGCAGACTCATTGTGGATTTTGGCAGCACTGTCTCTGACCTTGGCTGCCTCCCTCCTCTCTTTGCTCCTGTGCTGGCAGCATAAATCTTGTCTGCCTCCATCTCTCCTCCTCTTCTTTCAGTGCCAGCACCCAGGGACAGAGCAGCCTCTGCCAGTCCTCAGACCCACGCTCAGCCTGCCCAGGACTGGGCTGGAGAAGGCTTCTGGGCTGCCCACCCCATGCCCTCTAACCCTACAAACATCATCTCCCTGCTCCCACCCAGCAAAAGCAGCGATGGGTGCAGGATGTGTCCCTCCACCTCATCCACTGCAGTGTCCTCTCGGGCATCCCTGTAGGGTTGGGGCACAGGAGCAGCCCCCCTGGGACTCAGGACACCCTGACCCCATGGCACAGACCCACCACTGGCAACCTCCACCTTGTCTGTGTCCAAAGGGAAGGATTTGAGGGGACAGGGTAGCACAGCTGGGCACTGAGGGCACAAAGAAGATTCAGTGGGGTCAGAAGGGATGTGGGACTCAGATAGGTGCTGAGGGCACAGAGGCATTTGGTGAGCCCCTGAGGGGGAGGGGAGCACCCAGCCCTGAGAGGATGGGGGGATTTAGTGAGACCCCGAGGGGCTGAGTGGACCCAACCAGGCGTGGAAGGGGGGAGAGGATTTAGTGGGACCTTGAGGGAACGGAGGGATTTGGTGGGACACATCTGCCTGAGTGGCTCTGCTTCTGCCCCCCCAAAACCTCCAGCCTGGCATCAGCACCCTGGGCACTCCCAGGCACATCACCAAGCAGAGGGTTTGGGTTTTCCAAAACAGAGGACGTGCCCACGGCTCTGCTCAGGAGCAGGCAGCACCATTCCTGCTTTTCCCGGGGAATTCAGCCATGCTGGAGGCAGCAGGGACTCAGCGCCGGCACATTCCCCTCCTCCCTCGCCCGTCCGTCGGCAGGGATGCGCCTGCCTGCTCCAGATCCATCTCTTCCCGCTGATTCGGGACAACCTGTGTCCCGTGACCTACTTGTCTGCAAGCATCTCCTGCCTCCCCGCCGAGTGGGTTGGTCCTCAGCCTCTCTGGATGCGGTGAACGTGGCAGGATGCACTCACATTTATTTTTAACCCTGCTTCTTTCTCTCTCTCTCTCTCTCAGCCCAGTTCTGGATGCATCCCCAGGGATGCTGCACTGGGAAGCCTCTGCTGATGGAGCAGTGAGTTGGGGGTGTGGGGTGTTGTGTGTCCTGGCACACACAAAACCTCCACCACAAACCTAAAACCAGATCATAAAATCATTTCTACCTCTGCCCTTGCCACGGCTGGGAGGACACAGCCCCCGTGGGACCTTTTGGGGTACCCACGAAGGTACCAGCTGGCATCAGCTGTGATGGGAACAAGGTCGTGGCGGGGAACCTGCAAACTCAGTTTGCTGAAGGAAGAATTCAAGCAGGCAGAAAATGTTCCCAGGGCACCTGGGGGGGAAAGGATCAAAATGGGAGAATATAGGTTATAAAAAAGAGATATATCCAGAGGTGAATTATCCAGAGATGGATTTACCAGAGGTGAATTATCTTGAGATGAATTATCCTGAGATGAATTTACCAGAGGTGAATTATCCTGAGATGGATTATCCAGAGGTGAATTATCCTGAGGTGCTTTTACCAGAGGTGAATTATCCTGAGGTGAATCATCCTGAGGTGATTTTACCAGAGGTGAATTATCCTGAGGTGAATTATCCTGAGGTGATTTTACCAGAGGTGAATTATCCTGAGGTGAATTATCCTGAGGTGATTTTACCAGAGGTGAATTATCCAGAGGTGAATTATCCTGAGGTTCCCTTTAACAGAAGCTTTGGTTCAATGAGAGAGGTGTCCAAGGAAGGATAATGTCACCTGTCACTGAGCAGAAGCCAAGCTGGTCCTGCTGAGACCATGCCAGCAAGGCTCAGCACCAGATGGGTGCTGAGCCTGCCCAGCCCTCAGCCTGGCACCCTCAGAAGACACAAACAAACCCTTTTATTTGTGTGCCCTGAACTCCCCTGTTCAGTTTTGTCTGCATTTCACAAATCCAGGGAATTATTTAGCTTGCCAAAGACCTTGAAGGGCATCGAGTTCAGCCCTCTCCTGTGGCATGGAACAGGTGGCAGGAGACTCCCATCTGCTGTCCCCATGCAGAAGTCCTGGCACTGTGGGTGGGTGGCATGGAGCATAGCAGGAATTGTTGTGCCAGGGGCATAGGGTGCAGGGCATGGAGGGTACAAGGGATGGGGGAGCCCAGGGTGCAGGACATGAAGGGTCCAGGGTGCAGGGCATGGAGGGTACAGGGGAAGGGGAAGCCCAGGGTGCAGGACATGAAGGGTCCAGGGTGCAGGGCATGGAGGGTACAGGGGATGGGGGAGCCCAGGGTACAGGACATGAAGGGTCCAGGGTGCAGGGCACAAGAGGACCCTGGGTGCAGGACGCAGAAGGTCCAGGGCACACAGAGGGGTCCCTGTTGGAGGTCTCTGCTGCAGACAGGGGGATGCACACAGGAGTCCCTCTTGGAGGTGCACAGAGAGGTGCCCCCGAGCCGGGGGTGGTGCCCCTAGGAACCCCTTTGACAGGCTGGGGGTGCACGGAGAGGTCCCTTTTGGGGTGCATGGAGAGGTCTCTGTTTGGGGTCACTGTTTCGGGAGCGGGGGTGCACGGAGGGGTCTCTACGGCGGAGGAGGGAGTGCTCCGCGGGTGCCGGTGTGCAACCGGGCGTGTGTGCATGTGTGTGGCCCCCCCGGTGTGTACGTGTGTGTGCGTGCACCGGCGGGGCCAGCAGCAAGGGGCACCCACCGCCCGCCCCGCCCGCCGCCGCGGCTGCACCGGCACCGGTACCGGCACCGGCCCGGGGAACGGGGGACGCGGCGCGGGTAGGAAGCTCGGGGTAGGAGGGAGATGAAGCCGTAGGGAGAGCAGATCGTCGCGGGCAGCCCGAGGCGGGAGCGGAGAAACGGGAGAGGAACCCCATCCCGGTGCGGGAAGCGGGGAGGTTGGGTGCGCTCCGGGGCACCGGAGGGGACAGCCCGGCGGGGTCACACGGACACGGGTCCTGGGGGTGGGTCAGCTTGGGTCAAGGAGGCGTGCGGGAGGAGCACGGTT
Organism: Tricholaema leucomelas; assembly: GCA_013400475.1. Classification (NCBI taxonomy): domain Eukaryota; kingdom Metazoa; phylum Chordata; class Aves; order Piciformes; family Lybiidae; genus Tricholaema lacrymosa; species Tricholaema leucomelas. Next base: position 48,730 of record WAAF01013767.1, on the reverse strand, counting down.
TGGGGAGGGGGAGACCCGGGTGGGTACGGATCCGGTTCGAGGAGGCAGGTACCGGGTGGAGGGAACGGGAGCAGCCCGGTGCAGCCCGGGGGGCAGCCTGGTTCGGGGGTACTGCTCTGGGGAAGAGCAACATCGCAGTTTGGGGACTCAGGTTCGAGAGCATCCCGGTGCGGGGAGTCGGTACCGGTGAGGGGAAGCATCCCGGTGCGGGGGATCGGTAGTGGTGAGGGGGAGCATCCCGGGCCGGGTCCACCACTCACCTCTGGCTGCGCAGGTCGGCGGCGGTTCCATGGCTTCCCCGCGGGCGGCAGAGCTGCGGAGCCCGGGCGAGGCGGCGACGGAGGTGGGTCCGGTCGGTGCCATCTCCGGGGGTCCCGCTGCGGGCCCGGGGTTGGCGCTGGCCCTGGGCTGCGCTCTGAGCGGGGCGGCACTGGTCGTACTGGCGGGGGCCGTTCCCCGGGCGGCCCGGCCCGACCCGACGGTACCGGCGCGGCAGATGGAGCGGCTGGAGGAACGGGCGGCTCGGCTCCGCGCCCGCCTCGACCGCTGCACGGTAGCGGGGCTGGCGTTGCTGGCCCTCGGTGGGCTGCTGCTCGCCGCCCTGCTCCTTGCCGCCGCCGCCGCCCGCCGCCGCGCCCGGGCCGCCCGCCGTACCGGGGGTACCTACGGCTCGGTGCGGCTGCGGCTGCGGCGGGTGTCGGCCGAGGGGACGCGGGCGCTGCTGGAGAGCCAGCTCAGCCCCCCGGCACAGCCCCCCGAGGGGCCGGGCTCCTAGCCCCGCTCCCCGTGCCCTGGGGACCACCACGCCGGGGGCAGAAGCGGAGCTCACCACACCCCGACACCGGTGCCACCCAGTGAGGCTCCCTCTGTGCCCACCTGCCAGCCTTTGGACGCCTTCGTCACCTGCCTGGATCCTTCCAGCACGGACAGGGCGCCCAGAAGCACTGGAGAGTGTGAGGGTTCCTCACCCACCGGCACAACGTGGCCTTGGGACAATTCCTTCACCCATCAGAACCTTCCTGGGCAGAGTCCTGCCCATCAGTGCCAGGGCAGCACAGCCTTGGGACACTTCATTCACTCATCAGAACCTTCCTGGGCAGAGTCCTGCCCATCAGTGCCAGGGCAGCACAGCCTTGGGACACTCACTTGCCTCTCTGGCACCTTCCCATATGGAATCATTCCCTCCAGCATCAGGACAAAAGTGGCCTTGGGATATCCCTGGCACCTTCCTGGACATGGTCCTGCCCACCAGCAGCAGGGCAGCAGCACCTTTGGAACACCTGTGGGACTCTGGTGCCATGGCTGGTCACAGCCTGCACATGATGCCATGCTCCCTGCCACCACCAGCTGCTCCTCCGGGGGATGGAGCTTCCCATTCTGCCACCAGTGACCTTTCTTAGCAATAGTTCCTCATCGGACTCTGGAGGGCAGGGTTGGCACTGGCACCACTCTGGGCAGGAGCCCGGCCCTGTAGTGGGGTACAGCCTCCTGCCACTCTCACTTCCCCACCCAGAGAGTGGGATGAAGGTCAGGATATGTCTGCCCTGTGATGAGGATCCCACACTGTGCCAGAGATCCTGCACCATGCCAAGGATCCCACACCATGCTGAGGATGCCCACACCATGCCAAGGATCCCACACCATGCTGAGGATCTCACACCATGCCAGAGATCCTGCACCATGCCAAGGATCCTACACCATGCTGAGGATGCCCATGCCATGCCAAAAATGCCCATGCCATGCCAAGGATCCTGCACTATGCCAGGGATCCTGCCTAGCATTGAAGATCCCACACCATGCCAAGGATCCCACACAATGCCAAGGATGCCTACACCATGCTGAGGATGCCCTTGCCATGCCAAGGATGCCCATGCCATGCCAAGGATCCTGCACTGTGATGAGCATCCTACATGGCTGCCAGGCTCTCACCACCATGCTGAGGATGCCCTTGCCATGCCAAGGATGCCCATGCCATGCCAAGGATCCTGCACTATGATGAGGATCCCACACCATGCCATGGATCCCACACAGTGCCAAGGATCCCACACAGTGCCAAGGTTCCCCACACCACGCTGAGGATCCTGCCCCGTGCCAAGGATCCCTGCACCATCCTGAGGGCACCACACTGCGCTGAAGGTCCCAAACCATGCCAAGGATCCCAATCCACGCTGAAGATCCCACACTGTGCCAAGCATCCCTCCCCCACCAGCGACCCCAGAATGCCCTCCTTAAAATTCACGGTGCTCTGTCCAGAGGAGAAAGGACAATTCCCAACTCTTGGAATGCCACAGCTCTCCTGCTGCTGTGCCACCAGGCAGCTCTGCCAGCTGGGGCAGAGCTGTCTGTGGTGTGAAGGTAAAACCCATGCCTGGGGGAATTAAACATGAAGCATCATTAAAGCACAAGGTGGTGTGGAAAGAGAGATGGGTGTGAGCAGGACGTGGGGGCAGGGGAATCGTTATCCCACTGGAAGATGCAGGGCCACACAGGTGAGGCTTGGCAGGAGCTGCCACCAGTCTCCAAACCAGCCCAGAAGTGACTGACTTCAAATGGTTCTAGGTGGAGACAAATCTCTCCAGACAAAGCCCACGGGAGAGGGAAGTGGTTTACAGAGGTGGTGCCACTGCCTGGCTCAGGGCTTCTCCCAGGGCTTCTCCCCTGGGGTGCTGGGGATGGCATCCTCTGCCCGGTGGTTGCATTCCCCCTGTCACTGCCAGCGATGTGCTCTGGTGGCCAGGAGGGGCAATGCCATTCTGGGGTGCATTAGAAGGAGTAGGTTAAGAGAGGTTCTCCTGCCCCTCTGCTCTGCCCTGGTGAGGCCACATCTGGAGTCCTGTGTCCAGTTCTGGGCCCCCGAGTTCAAGAGGGACATAGAACTGCTGGAGAGAGTCCAGCACAGAGCCACAAAGCTGCTGAAGGGGATGGAAGAGCTCTGTTAGGAGAGCCTGAGGGAGCTGGGGCTGGGAGCCTGAGAGGTGAGCTCAGCAGTGGTTATCAATGTGTGCAGATGAGTGCCAGGAGGCTGGAGCCAGGCTCTGCTGGGTGATGCCCAGTGCCAGGCCAAGGGGCAGTGAGTGCAAGCTGAGGCATAGGAAGTTCCATGAGAACATGAGGAGGATTTTTTCCCTGTGAGGGTGCCAGAGCCCTGGCACAGGCTGCCCAGGGGGGCTGTGGAGTCTCCCTCTCTGGAGATACCCAAACCCTGCTGGATGTGTTCTGTGTGATCTGCTCTAGGAGATGCTGCTCTGGCAGGGGGGGTGGAGTGGGTGAGCTTTGGAGGTCCCTTCCAGCCCCTGCCATTCTGTGGCTGTCACCCAGCCACACTCTGCATTTATTGCACAAGGGAAGCAACCTTGAATGGCTTTCTGCCCACAGCCCTGGCACCCTGGGTTAAGCCATGCTTGGGGTGAAATGAAGGCTGTATTCTGCTGTCCCCACAAAGGGGCAGCCTCTGCCAGCATCCCTGGGGCAATCAAGGAGAATCTGTGGGGTCAGACAGAGAGGCTAAGAAGGGCAGAGGGAGCAAACACCATGGTGGAGGGGCTGATCTTGGGAGTGGGAGGAAGGGGAAGAAACAGAGGAAGGGGAGGAAGGCTCTCAAGCAGGGTCTGCCAGGGAAGCCCTGGGTGTTTTCAGAGGGCAGAAGCTAACTCTCAATGCTGTCCCTGTGAGCCTGGATTAGAAACTGAAGCCATTAGAGAAGAGAAATCCTCTTCATCAGTCTTTGTCAGCCTAAACAAGATGGAAAGGGACTCTCTGGGCTGCAAGGCTGAGCCTGGTTGGAGCTTCCATCTGCTGAGCACCTGAGAAATGCTCCTGTGGATTGGAGCATGAGGCTGCTCAAGACACTCAAGGGGAAGAAGTTGTCACTGCTTTGTCAGGACCTTGCTGGGTCTTGAGGACCTGCAGGAGGAATCCTCTCAGCTGAGAGATGTGCATCTAAGGTGAACAAAATGCACTGAGGAAGGAATCCAGGAATGGTTTAGGTTGAAAATGACCTTTGGAGGTCATCCAGTCCAGCCCCCCTGCACTCAGCAGGGACATCTGCAACCAGAGCAGGTTGCTCACAGCCACAACCAACCTGACCTGCAGTGCTGCCAAGGCTGGGGCAGCTCCCACCCCTCTGGGCAATCCATTCCAGGAAGGCCATTTAAGAAGCTCCCCCATAAGTGCACCAGGACTGGGTGTCTTTAGAGGTGTCTCCAGGGTGGGAGCAAAGAGGGAAGGGCCTAGAGCACCTTTCCCAGTCCTATCTAGCAGGAGCTGCTTTGTTTTCCCTCTCTGTTTTCCTTCACTGGTTCCTCTCTCACACCCCAGACAGAATCCCAGGGCTGGAGCATCATCTGTGGGGTAATTAACAGCACCAGGGGCAGGTGCTGCTGGGCTGGGCGGGCTGGCAGATGGCCTGAAGGACTCTCCAGGGATTCCAAGCCATTCCCAGTAATCCAGAGTCTTTCTTCCAACGTGAGGTGGAAGCAGCTCGCCAGAGGAGGGAGGGTTGTGCCTGTGCCAAGAGCACACACACGACAGCCCTGCCCCTGCTTCCCCCGAAATCCACCCCACAGAGTGCTGCTGCTGCTGCTGCTCTGCTGCCTTGCATGTTAATGACTGCTGTCAGAGACTCACGGCATGGGTTGGGCTGGAAGAGACCTTCAAGCTCATGGAGCCCAACCATGAGCCCAGCAGTGCCAGGGCACTGCCAACCCATGGCCCTCAGCACCACAGATCCACAGCTTTCGAACCCCTCCAGGGATGGGGACTGCACCACTGCCCTGGGCAGCCTGGGCCAGGCCTGGACAGCCCTTTTGGGGGAAGAAATTGTTCCTCATGGCCAACCTAAATCTGCCCTGGGGCAGCTTGAGGCAATTTTCTCTCATCCTGTCTCTTGTTGCATCTTAGGGCGACGAAGCTGGTGAGGGGCCTGGAGCACAGCCCTGTGAGGAGAGGCTGAGGGAGCTGGGGGTGTGCAGCCTGCAGCAGAGGAGGCTCAGGGCAGAGCTCATTGCTGTCTGCAGCTGCCTGCAGGGAGGCTGTAGCCAGCTGGGGTTGGGCTCTGCTGCCAGGCAGCCAGCAACAGAAGAAGGGGACACAGCCTGAAGCTGTGCCAGGGCAGGTTCAGGCTGGATGTGAGGAGGAAGTTGTTGTCAGAGAGAGTGATTGGCATTGGAATGGGCTGCCCAGGGAGGTGGTGGAGTGGCCGTGGCTGGAGGTGTTGAAGCCAAGCCTGGCTGGGGCACTTAGTGCCATGGTCTGGTTGGTTGGGCAGGGCTGGGTGCTAGGTTGGGCTGGCTGAGCTTGGAGCTCTCTTCCAACCTGCTTGATTCTATGATTCTACTCTTTGTTCCTTGGGAGAAGAGCCCAATTCCCACCTGGCTCCAGCCTCCTTTCAGGGAGCTGTAGAGAGCAATGTGCTCTCCCCTCAGGCTCCTCCAAGCTGAACGACCCCAGGTACCCCAGCAGGCTGTCACTTTGGGCACTAACAGCTGGCATGGGCACAGGGACACCCAGCGGGAAACTCAGCTCTTGCATGGTACAAGCCCTCAGCCATGCTCAGGGAACCGGGACTGTGCTCCCCACTAGCCCTGTGGATGGAGTAAAACATGTGCTTGGGGTCACTGCTCCCCAGGGGGCAGATTTGCTATGCTCCAGACATACCAACGGTGGCCTTTGGGTGTGACCTGGAACAGTCTCGGTGATATCTAAAGGGTAGGGGGCAAGAGGATGTGGGCAGAGTGGTGCCCAGTGACAGGACAAGGGGCAGTGGGCACAAACTGGAAGCCAGGAGGTTCCATCTGAACAAGAGGCTAAAATTCTTTGGTGTGAGGGTGCAGAGCCCTGGAGCAGGCTGCCCAGAGAGGCTGTGGAGTCTCCCTCTCTGGAGAGCTTCCAAGCCCAGCTGGGCAGTGTGCTGCTGGGCAAGCTGCTGGGGGTGCCCTGTTGGAGCAAGGGGGTTGGACTGGAGGATCTCCAGAGGTCCCTTCCAACCCCCTCCTATTTCCAGTCCTCACCATCCTCTGCCCTAAACAGAAGGATCCTCACCTCCTTTTACCCATCCTCTCCGGAGGGCAGAGGGCACAGCCCTGCTAGCCTCCAGGCTCAGGCACGGCCCTGCAGCGGGCACGGCTCAGCGCTGGGCACTTTGCCCTGGTTGAAAGCCATCTCCTGCTGCAGCTGCTCCCCCAGCTGCACAGCATCGGGGACCCGCTGCAGACAAAAGGTTGTTTATCAGGACCCGCCGCAGCCTCTCCCGGCGCGGACTCGCTTTAATTAGCCCCATCAAAGCCTGCTGCTCCCTCCTGAAAGGCTCAGGAGATGATTAATTCAGGCGCAGAAAACAGTCACCTCCTGCGGAGAGCCTCCTCTCCAGAAGCTGTTTCCTCTGCCCAAGTACCCCATCAGTGTCTCTCAACTCCACACGGCCAGAATTGAGACTCCTTTCTGTTGTGGATGGGCCCAGGCTGCCCAAGGGGACCGGGGGGGGACAAGCAAGGGCTGGGATGTCACCAAGCCGTGGTTCTCCTTCCCCATCCCACTCCTGCTGCAGGCTCAGTCACTGCTCCAGCCACGGGCATCATCTCACTGCCCCATCCATGGCTCTGCAGTTGGGATCATCCACTCAAACCCCCAGGGATGGGGGAGCCAAGATCCTCAGGAACCAGGTCTCAGCTCAAACCCAGCTCCTGCAAAGCACAGCCCCGGGGGGAGCTTCAGGAGATGCTGCCCCCCAGATTTCCACACCTGGTCCTTCCCGCTCCCATCTGCCCTGGGCTGCACCCAGCCTAGCTCAGCTTTATTGGCTGAGTGCGCAGGGGAAAGGGCTTCAAAAGGAAAAAGCCTTTGGGGAAAAGAGATTGATGGGGGGAGGTGGATCCTGCCTCCTTTTGGGCTGTGCCAGCCTGGCTGCGTGCGGCGCTGCAGCAGCATCCCATACCTCGGAGAGGCAATCACAGCCCGGAGCAGAGCCAGGGCCAAGGAGGGGCTGTGCTCTGCTTGATTCCCTTCATCCAGCTCCATCCTCTTGGAAAAGTGCCGCCGCTCAGGGGAAGGTACAAAACAAGCCCCCAGCCTGAATCCTCTGCCTCCAGGAGGGCAGGGAAGCAGGAAGAGGCCCCCCCCGCCCCCCAGCAAGCACCACCACCACTCTGCTCTCAGGTTTTTATTTCAGACTCCTGAAAGTCCTTCCCCAAAAAATAAATCAAACCATGAGAAGAAAAAAAAAAACACACCCAGGAAGCTCTGACAGCCTCTGACTGTCCTGGGAAGGGGGTTCCAAAAGAGCCCCACTGATCTCACCCACTGCCCACCTAGAGATGTCTCATAGGGTTCAGCCAGGCAGAGCCACCTCAGCCTCCTGCAACCTGGGAGGTTGCCCTGCTGGGAGGAAAATGCTCCAAGAACAAAGCAAATCCCCCAGGAGGGTCCCAGCTCGGTGCCAGGCTCAGCTGTGCTATGCCAGGAGAGCAAATGCTGGGGGCTGGCAGGTCGGGCAGGTACCCAGTACCCTCCCTCCTGTCCCAACCCTCACTCACTGCCTGCTTCCAGGGCTTTGTGTGCCCCCCCCAGGAATGGAAAACGCAGCTGCAGGGGGGCAGAGGGAGCAAGGTGGGGCAGGAATTCAATCTCTGTCTCTTCTCAAAGCTTTGCTGGTGGTGTCAGTGGGCACAGCCACGAGGAAAGCTGATCTCAGGTGATGCCAAGGGTCTGCTGAGACCGTGTGGGATGGACCTCTCAGCCCTTCGTGCTGATCAACCCTGCACTGGGGTGAAGAGCAGAAGCCATCCCTGCACGGGGACCCTACTCTGCCTGTGGCCTCTGGTGCTTACTGCAGTTCCCCAGCACAGGAGCAGCAAGAGGCCAGCTCCATCCTCAGCTTCAACCACAAAAGCCCCCAGGGCTGGGGGATCACAAGCTCCAAGAGCCAGACTTTGGCTCAAAACCAGCTCCTCTGAACATGGTGGAGAGGACATGCAGGAGTCCTGGGGAGAAGGAGGGGATGCTGCAGCTGCCCTTCAGGGCAGGATTTCTGCTGCAGCTGGCCCCAGGCCAGGATTTCTGCAGCTTCACCATCACAACCAACCAAGCCAGCAGCCAAAGCAGTGCCACCCCAAAGAAGCAAGAGGAGGAAAGCCCACAGCACCCAGGCTAGGCTGTACCCCACACGAGGGCAGGAGCACTTCAGTGGAGTGCTAACAGCTGGGTACCCTCAGAGAAGCATGGAAAGAAAGAGACCTCCTTCCTCCTCCTCCTCCTCCTCCACACAGGGAAGCCTTTATAGCTGGTCTGGCACAGAGCTGGCTCCAAGTGGGGAGAAAAGAAAATGCTGCTGAGGAGATCCAAGGCCACTGAGCTGAGACTGAAGAGGGGGAAGAGCCTCTGCTTCCCAGGAGCCATCAGCCCCGTGGTGGCTCCTCACATGAACATGTCATCGTAGCCAGGAGGGGGAAGGTGGTCAGGATCTGGCCTGCAAAGAAATTCAGAGTGGAGTCAAACCGGAGGGAAGAGCTCAATCCTGCAGCAGCAGGGCTGAGCCAGGAGCTGCAGGAGCAGCCTGGAGAGCAGGCAGGCTGCACAGACAAGGACCTACCCAGATCTACCAGCTCCCAACGGGCCAAAGGGGTCAAATCTGGCACCTGGTGGAACAGCTCCCCGTGGCAGCCGGCCTGGGATGCCCGAGGATGGGTCAATGCCAGGCCGTGGGAAGCCAGACCGGAGAGGATCCACAATCATTCCCCCACTCCTGCCTCTGGAGAGAGGAAAAGGGAGAGAAGGAGGTGAGATGGCACTGGTGAGAGAGAAGCAAACACACCCCTGCGTGCCAAACCCACGTCTAGGGCACCATGCTGCCAGCACACCCTGAGGCCCAGCAGAAGACAGGCACAGAGAAGGAACATTCCCCTCCTGCCCACTCTCCTCAGAGCAAACAGCAACACTGACAGCCAGAGCAGCAGAGAGGCAGTTTCCTGCTCCCCCCCCCGGGTCCTGCAAGGAGCTGTTTAGGGCATCAGGAAGGGCTGATCCCAGCTGGTTCTGACCATTCCCTGTGGGAAGTGTTGGACCTGCTGGCTCATGGTCCCGTCCCCGATTCCTGTTCTGCCTGCCCTGTGCAGTGGGGCAAGAACTGCTGGACTCGAGCTGCTGCCAACCTCCCCACGCCGCTGCCTGGCAATCATCTGCTGCCCAGAGCAGCTCCTGCCCCATGCTGTGAGGGCCATTACTCATGGCTGGCTTTGTGCAAACTCAGCTGGAGCCTCTGGACAGCGCTGCCATCACACAGAGTCATTAACAAGGGCGTTAATGAGTTCCATTAGGCCAGGCTGGCTGCCCAGAGTGCCCCGGGGACTGCCAGGCCCCACAAGCATATGCCTGCGAGTCTGGGTCTGCAGCTCCAGCGCTGGCAGGTGCCAGCACACAAATCTGCTCCCAGTCACAACCTTCTTTTGGTCCCAGAGAAACTTCTGGGGAAGGGCTGGAGGCAGCAAGAGAAACAGGTTTTGTCCTCTCCTCACGTTGTCTGGTTCTCTGCCAGCCTCCAGCCCTCTCCTTCCAGCTGGGCCTCTTCTAGGCAAACCCACGGAGAACCAAGCCTTGAAAGAGGGGGGGAAAATGTGATCCCTGCAGGAGAGTGGCTCCCAAGAGGACTCCCCTGGGCCACAGGATGCTCTGCAATCACTCCAAGAGCTGTTTTTCCTGTTTGCCTGTGTGCTTTTAACGGGGCTGGAGGATGCCAGGTTATCCTTGCCCCACCAAAACAAAGCCAGAGAGCTGCATCTGTGAAGATCAGACCCTCAGACAGCCCCGTGTCTGCCTCAGCCAGTCAGGAGCCTCACAACCACCACTTGAAGGGCTGTGGACTGGGCTTTAAGCCTTCCTTTCTGCAGACTGCCTGGGCTGGAGGCACAGCAGCTGGGAACAGTTTAAATTAGAGGCTTAGAGTCGCTTAACGACGCATTCAGCTTTGATTTAGCAGAGGAATTACCGCACCTTAAATGAATGCAAGCTGATTAGCAACCAGGCACAGATTGCAGCCCATCAGCTGCGCCAGAGAGGGGCTCTTAGCACCACATCAGGGCCGCGGGAAGGTTCTGCCACCGTCGGTCGGGCCCCTGCAATTTGCTCTGAGCAACCATCCCATCCCTGTCTGCATTTATCGTTGAATCGCGGAATGGTTTGGGTGGGAAAGGACATTTCAGGCTCATCCAGTCCAACTCCCCTGCTCTCAGCAGAGATATCCCCAACCACAGCAGGTTGCTCACAGCCACAACCAAGCTGAGCTGCAGTGGTGCCAGGGCTGGGGCAGCTCCCACCTCAATGGGCAGCCTGGGACAGGCTCTCCCCACCCTCAGGGGCCAACATTTCTCCCTTATCTCCACTCTCAATCTCCTTCTTCTAGCTCAAACCATCCCCTCCTTGTCCTGTCCCAACAGGCCCTGCTCAAAAGTCTCTCCCCAGCTTTCTGATGGGTCCCTTTGAGCACTGCAAGGCCACCAAAAGGTCTCACTGGAGCCTTCTACAGCCTCAACCTCCTTAACTCCCTCAGCCTGGCCTCACAGCAGAGATGCTTCACTGGGTGCCTGAGCCAGGCAGGCTCCAGCTGTCCCAGAGCTGTGCCCAGCCACCCCCACACCCTGGGAACAACAGCACTGGGGTGCTCCCTGGGCACACAAAGCTCAACCTCTCCCAGCCATACTCACCCAAATGGGTCCAGGTCTTCCCCACCCACAGCAAAGGGGCTCAAGGGGGAAGGCCTGAAACAGAGACCGGAGAGAGACGTTCAGTGAAGACATGGAGTGAGCAGGAGCAGGCAGGGCAGGGCAGCTCCAGCACATCCCAGTCAGAGACACAACAATCCTGCTTCTAGGTGGTGAGTACAGTGTGGTGCTGAGCCTGCAGCCAGCTGTCACCTCTCCTCACCACTCTCATGTGCCAGTAAGATGCTTTCAGAGCTGTGCCCAGCTCCAGCCTGTCTGCCCAGGCCTTCCCCAGGAGCGGCAGACAGCAGTGTGGAGCTTGTCTGCCACCTATGAAGGATGTCTGGGCACAAAGGGGCCATGTAGGGTGGTGAAGTGTGTCCCCTCTCCCCAGCTTTGCCAGCAGAGTGTTTCACAGAATCACAGCATGGTTTGGGTTGGGAGAGACCCCCAAGATCATGGAGCCCATGCCCCAGCACTGCCAGGGCACCACCAATCCACAGCCCTCAGCACTACAGCTCCACAGCTTTCAAACTCCTCCAGGGATGGGAACTCCACCACTGTATTGGGCAGCCTGGGCTAGGCCTGGACAACTCTTTTGGGGGAAGAAATTGTTCCTCATGGCCAACCTAAACTTCCCCTGGGGCCACTTGAGACTGTTTCCTCTTCCCCTGTTGCTTGTGTAAGGGCTGCCAGGTCCATGTGCCACCTAACAGAGGAGCAGCAGCTGGCAGCAGCTCTTTACTCACCAGGAGGGTGCCCTTGTGCCCGCTGGCTGCCGTGGAGGGAGCCGGAGGGGGTCAGAGTCCTGGAGCAAGTCAGGATCCTTCCTCTCAGCCTCTGGCTCCTTTTTGACCTTCTCTGAGGGGGGTCCAAGAGGAGCAATGATGCCCGAAGTGATCCTTGTCCTCAGCTCCTCGGTGTTCCTGTACACCCTGCAGTGAGCAGAGGCAGGGAGTGGTCTGGAGAGGCCACAGCACCAGAGTGGGAAGTGCTGGGCATGACCAAACCATCCCTGGCACAAACTTGTGTCTCCAGATGGCACCACAAAAGAGACAGGAAAGGATGACAGCAGACAGTGGCACCAAAGCCCTCACCCCACGGGGTGCCACCCAGGCCAAGGAGCTCTCTTGTGCTGTGCCCACAACCCAACCTGTTTGCAATGGAGGAAACCACAGGAGGTGGCACTGCCCTTTAGAAAGGCCAGCAGGTGTCTGGGACCTGGCTGAAGCTGTGGCACTCCTGGGCAGTGCCTACCCAGCACAGACAGGCAGGCAGGGCTCTGGAAATAAACTTGCTGTGCCCTTCCTGGGTGAGGAGCTTCTCCTTCAGGCTCCAACCCAGAATCCCACAACCCCTAAATCTCTCTTGCCTGCCAGCAGTGCAGAGGGAGGTGGGCAGGGAGCTGTGGCTGCATTTCAGGGCTGGCCTGTTCCCCGTCTTGGTACTGCCAGGAAAGTTCTCCAGGCTCCTCCTAACCTGGCCTCTGCCCCCCTTCCTATGCCGGTGGGACACTGCCTCCTGCAGAGAACAGCCATGAGGCTACTGAGATTACTTGTGGAAATCATCCAGGTGCTCTGGGTTGATGTAGTCAGCCACTGCCAAGGTCACATCTGCCACCTTCTGCGAACTGCGGTCCTGGCGAAAGACAGGGGAAGCAGAGAGTGAGCAGCCCAGCAGAGCTGGGGATGGGGGAAGGAGCAGCTGGGGGAGGCTGGGACACAAGGAATGGGCTCAGCTGCCTCCTGCCATGTCCCCCAGGAGCAAACTCCATTGAAAAGCAAGACCCTTCCTACTCCCTTTGCCAGCTTGGGCTGAAAAGAGTGAAAGCCTGATCTAAAACATCTCAGGCAGGTACTTGGTTTGGGCAGGGGATCTGCAGATACGTCTTGGGGTGGGAAAGGGCTGGAAACGAGGCAACTCCTGGGCCAGAGTGTGCAAAGCAAACTACACCACTGCCCTGTGTTTGATCAGCTTCACACTGGGTCGATTTTCCTGCTGCATAGGCAGCTGCTAACACCCCCTGTGTCTGTCCTATCCTGAGGGACTGCTGCAAGGCACACCAAGGACCAGCAGATGTTGAAGAAACAGGTTCTGCTGTTCTCTGCAGCTGCTGCTACTTAAGGACCCAAGCTGTGTGGCACAGTCCACTTGCTAGAGGGTAGGGATCCATCCAGAGGGACCTGCACAGGCAGCAGAGGCGTGCCCAAGCCAACCTCATGACATTCAACAAGGCCAAGTGTAAGGTTCTGCACCTGGGTGGGCACAATCCCAAGCACAGCTCCAGGCTGGGTGGGGAATGGCTGAGAGCAGCCCTGAGGAAAAGGCCCTGGGGGTCTGGGCTGATGAAAAGCTCAACAGGAGCCTGCAGTGTGAGTGCAGCCCAGACAGCAACCCTGTGCTGGGCTGCAGCAAGAGCAGTGTGGGCAGCAGGGCAAGGGAGGGGATTCTGCCCCTTGACTCTCCTCAGACCCCACCTGGAGTCCTGTGTGCAGTTTTGGAGCCCTCGGAACATAAAGGACANGATTCTGTGCTCCACAACCTCCTTGGAGATGTTCAGGACCAGGCTGGATGAGGCCTTGAGCGACCTGTTGTAGCGGGAGGTGTCCCTGCCTATGGCACAGGGGAGGTTGGAACTGGCTGAGCTTTGAGCTCCCCTCCAACCTAAACCATTCTATGACCCCAAGCCCCACCAGGCCCAGCCTGGCTGCTCACCATGACATTGAGGATCATGCTGTCTTCCACTGTGATGGCCTTCAGCAGCAGCTCACGGGCATCATCCAGGGACTTGTAGCGCAGTGTATACACCTCCTTGTTGGCTTCCCAGCCAGCAGGCAGCAGCTCTGACTTCCTTTCATCAGCACCTGGCTGCAACAGGACAGATCTGCTGCTGAGCTCCTGCACACTGCAGGGCTGGGGGAACCTGTCTTGGCTGCACAGATTGATCCAGGAGAGAATCTATGTCTATGGGAGGGGACCTATGTCTCCAGCAAGGGATTTCTCAGTGCCTTCCAGGTTTCCACTGCAGGAGCAGAGCTTTGTTTCCTATGGGCTGGCCCTGCCTGCTTGGCAGCCTCTCACAGGGTTCCTGTGCTGGAACAGAAAAAATGCAACCAGCCTTTGCTGAGCAGGAGAAGGGAACAAAGGCTCAGAGTGCAGGAAGATGCTCTTCACTGTCTGGCACCTCTCGGGTCCCGAGCATGGCACAGAGCTGTGAGGAAGATAAGGAGAGGCTGAGGAAGTTGGGGCTGTTCAGTCTGGAGAGGAGAAGGCTCCCAGGTGAGCTTATTGTGGCCTTCCAGTATCTTAAGAGGGCTACAAGAAAGCTGGGGAGGGAGTTTTTAGGATGTCAGGCAGGGATAGGACTGGGGGGAATGGAACAAAGCTGGAAGTGGGGAGATTCAGACTGGATGTTAGGAAGAAGTTGTTCAGCAGGAGGCTGGTGAGAGCCTGGAACAGGTTGCCCAGGGAGGTGCTGGAAGCCACCTGGAGGTGTTTAAGGCCAGGCTGGATGAAGCTCTGGACAGCCTGATCTAGTGTGAGGTGACCCTGGGCATGGCAGGGGTGTTGGAACTGGCTGATCCTTGTGATCCCTTCCAACCCTGACTGATTCTATGATTCCAAGATGTAGTCCTGTTTGCCCCACACTGTCCCCTCTTCTGCTGCCAGGGGTTTCTCTGCCAAGGCAGTGACCTGCACTCTAAACACTTGTTGCTCCCCATCACCCTTCCACCAGCACTCCTCAGCACCACAGCAGACTCCCAGCCCTTTACACCCCTGCCTTAATACGAGGTCCAGCATCAGACCGACCTCCTCCCTGCTACTGCACCAGGCCCCTCCAGCCCTGGGACCCCCATGGCACCTTATTTCCTCCCCAACACCGTACTGAACACCCCTCACTCTGGTATGGCTTTTCCCCTTTCCCGGTATCACAGCAACCCCACCAGCACTAAGACTTCCCATCCCAGACACCACACCGACCCCCGCCTGGCTCCGGGACGCCCGCAGCCCTCGGCACCACAACTCCTCTTTACGACAACCCCCAAGCAGCACCGAGGCTCCCCAGACCCCGCACTGACCCAGGCGTCCCCGATATCCCCAGCGCCACACGGCCTCTCCCCCCACTCCCCAGCCCCGGGCAGCGGACGCCCGGCTCGGTCGAGCGGCGGCGGCAAGCAGCGCTAGGAAAGGCCGGGGATCGACCGCGGCCTCCGCGGCCTCCGCGGCGGAGGAGCCCCGGGGAAGCCCAGCTCGGGCCCGTACCTGGTCGCCAGCGCCGAGGCAGCGGTAGCCATGCCGGACCAGCTCCCAGTGAACGGCGCAGACCAGGGCGTCCTGCGGGCGGGACACGGCCGGCAGCGCCCAAGCGTAGAGCGGCTCCAGCCCCGCCATGGCCGCGCCGCACCGAGCAAGCGCGGCCGGGCCCGAGGCTGAGGGGGAGCGGCCGCGGGCAGGGCCGCAAACACCGGAGCGGAGCCGCGGCGGGGAGCGGAGCTCGGCACCGGGCAGCCCGGGCCCGGAGCTCGGCGGATCTCACTAGAGGGCTCCCGTCCGCTGCGCAAGGCCTGCTCCTGTTACGTCCCTGTGTCTGTCCCTGTCCCTGCCCCTGCCCCGGCTCTTCCTCGGCAGTTAGAAGGGAGAGAGAGCCTCCGGCAGGGTCATGGAACCGTAGAACCATAGAGTCAGAGAATGGTTGTGGTCGGAAGAGACCTTCCGGATCACAGGGTCCAAGCCTTACCCCAGCACTGCCCCAGGGCACCACTGAGCCATGGCCCTCAGCAGCACAGCTCCAGGGCTTTGGAACAGCCTCTGGGTGCCCTTGCAGTGTGGGGGGGTCTGTGTATGCTGCCAGAACAGGCTTTTCCCCTGGCACGGAAGGGATTTGAGCACTGAACAGCCACTGATGGGTTTATTTCGTTCCTTCCACGGCTCCTCTCTCTGGGCCAGACTGCTTGCAGAGAAGGCTGAGAGACCTGGGGCTGTTCAGCTGAGAGCAGCCCTCCAGCAGGATGATATTCCAGGGAAGGAGTGGAGGTGCTAAGATGGCACAGATGGGCAGGGTGCTGAGCCAGCTCGTCTGAACTGGGCTTGTCCCGAGACAGCCTGGACCTGATTTGGCTGTCCCAAAGCTGGGGACAGACTCTTGAGCGGGGCCTGTGTGACAGGACAAGGGGAGGATGGTTTGAACTCAAAGAGGGAGATTCAGAATGGAGAGAAGGGAGAAATGTTTGCCCCTGAGGGTGGGCAAAGCTTGGCACAGGCTGCCCAGAGAGGTGGGAGCTGCCCCAGCCCTGGCACCACTGCAGCTGGAGCTGCCCTGCCCTGCCTGCTCCTGCTCACTCCATGTCTTCACTGAACGTCTCTCTCCGGTCTCTGTTTCAGGCCTTCCCCCTTGAGCCCCTTTGCTGTGGGTGGGGAAGACCTGGACCCATTTGGGTGAGTATGGCTGGGAGAGGTTGAGCTTTGTGTGCCCAGGGAGCACCCCAGTGCTGTTGTTCCCAGGGTGTGGGGGTGGCTGGGCACAGCTCTGGGACAGCTGGAGCCTGCCTGGCTCAGGCACCCAGTGAAGCATCTCTGCTGTGAGGCCAGGCTGAGGGAGTTGGAGAGGTTGAGACTGGAGATGAGAAGGCTCCAGTGAGACCTTTTGGTGGCCTTGCAGTGCTCAAAGGGACCCATCAGAAAGCTGGGGAGAGACTTTTGAGCAGGGCCTGTTGGGACAGGACAAGGGGGAGATGGTTCTAGCTAGAAGAAGGAGATTGAGAGTGGAGAGAAGGGAGAAATGTTGGCCCCTGAGAGTGGGGAGAGCCTGTCCCAGGCTGCCCATTGAGGTGGGAGCTGCCCCAGCCCTGGCACCACTGCAGCTCAGCTTGGTTGTGTCTGTGAGCAACCTGCTGTGGTTGGGGATGTCCCTGGGGACTGCAGGGGTTGGACTGGATGAGCCTGAAATGTCCTTTCCCACCCAAAGCAGTCTGTGGTTCTATGGATCTATGATCCTTGTGGCCCCTTCCAACCTGCCCCTTGGTGACTCTGTGCTTCTCTGACCATCAGCTGCTTTCCCAATCCCGGCTCCCACTCCCTGGGGACACTCATCTTGACTTCATTATGCGTCAATTAATTAACTCACACTGCTCTCTCTTTCCATTCCCCCCCCCCTCAAGAAGTCACTGAGGCTGAACCATCGACCACAGCCCAACAGACCTGCCCTGCCCAGCAGCCCCTAGTTGGCACCGACCCTCAGCGCCGCTCCCAGCACCAGCCTGGCTCCGCAGCTGAGCGAGAGCTGTGCCAGGCTCAGCGAGAAAGCCACTGCTGATTTTCCACGGGGTTGGGATTTCATCATGGGAGCTTCAGCGAGGGAGGCATGGCATGGGGATGGGATGGGAAGAGCAGGAAATGCCTCAGCCGGAGCTTTGCCAGCGCCGCGGCTGGGAGCAGCAGGCAGCGTTTCTGGTGGGCAGCGGCGGTGGCCGCAGGCCTTGGTGGCTCCACATTTCACTTTCCTGGCACAGCCTGTCCGTGGGTGGGCGAGGCAGGCACTGGGAGCTTTGCTTGGATGCCTTCTCCTTGAGGCAAGAGTTTGAAATCCTGGGGTTTCCCTCCAGAAATCTGATCCTGAGTCCTGTGTCCCAGTGACACGAAGGGGCCTGGCACCTGGTGCAGGCGTTGGAGCGTGGTGGGTGTTTGGGATCGGTGCCAGCCGGGGCCAGCGGTGCCTCTGTGGGGTGCAAGGCAGCAGGAGTGGCACAACAGCTCTGCAGAGTCCTTACTGAGCTTTCATCTTCCCATCCAGCTTGCTGCCCTCCCTCTTCACCCACTGCCTGCCATCCGCCCTCACCCTTCATCACATGAGGGTGGTGAGAGCCTGGCAGGGGTTGCCCAGGGAGGTGGTGGAAGCCTCATCCCTGGAGGTGTTTAAGGCCAGGCTGGGTGAGCCTGTGGACAACCTGATCTAGTGTGAGGTGTCCCTGGGCATGGCAGGGGAGTTGGAACTGGCTGATCCCTGTGGTCCCTTCCAAGCCTGACTCTATGATTCAAGCTCCCATCCAGCCATCCCCTCGTCCTCCCATGGCTCCACCACCCTTGCTTGCGTTCCCCATCTCATGCTCCAGACCACACATGAGGAGCAACTTTTGGTGCCAAGTCCCTCCTGACCCGAGCAGTCCCCTCCGTGGCCACAGCATAGGTATGAAGCAAGATTGCCTCCATGCCTCCCTTTGGCACAGGACCCTCCCGGGTACCTGAGCCCATGTCCCCAAGGCTGGTTGCCATGACATCTAAGCTGCTTTCCCAGTGCCTCACTGCTCCAGCCCAGCTCCCCTTTGGCTCCTTCCTCTGCTCGCTGTCTGTGGCTCGTTGATGATGAAATCCACTGGCCACATGAAAGCAGCTCCCCTAATGGGAGTGAGGGGCCCAGGAGCTGCGTGGGAGGTAGCAGATGGCACAGCCCTGGCTGGGGTGCACTAAGGAGGCGATGAGGACTGCTCAGGAGTGCTGCAAGGCAACTGCGTCATGCTGGCTCCTGGGCATGTCGGTGCCGTCTTCAGAGCTGCCTCATCCTCTTTGTGAGGCTACCAGGGCAAAGCTGGGGGCGTGAGCAATATTGAGAGGGGCAAATGAAGCCCCCAGACACCTTGCAGGTGTTGGTGAGGATTGGTGCCCAGCTCCTGTGGCAGTCCTCTCACCCATGGAAGCACAGAGGCCTTCCACCTCCTCTCATAGCTAAGAATGTGATCCGTGGGGATATGCATCTCATGGAGAGCTGCTCCCCACGGGAGTGGAGCTGGGGGGAGTGGATTTGCCCCTCACTAGAAGGACATATTTGGGCTGGAGAGAGGTCCAGAGAAGAGCGATGAAGCTGGTGAAGGGTTTGGAGAACAGAGCTGGGGAGGTGCAGCTTTGGGAGCTGGGGGTGTTCAGCCTGGAGAAGAGGAGGCTGAGGGGAGACCTTCTGGCTCTCTACAGCTTCCTGAGAGGAGGCTGGAGCCAGGTGGGAGTTGGGCTCTTTCTCTTATCAAGTGATAGGACAAGAGGAAATGGTCTCAAGTTGGACCAGGGCAGGATTAGGTTGGAGATTAGGAAACGTTTCTTTGCTGCAAGAGTGGTCAAGGATTGGCACAGGCTGCCCAAAGCAGCAGTGGAGTCCCCATCTCTGGAAGTGCTCAAGAACTGTGTGACCATGACACCTGGGGACATGGTCTGATGGTTGGGCTGGATGACCTTAGAGGCCTTTTCCAACCTCAGACAAGTCTCTGACCCTCTGCTGTCCCTAGGGAGGCTGTGGTGATGCTGGGGGTAGGTAGAGGGCTGCATCAGCTGGGGCTGCTCCGTCATACTAACCACAGCCTGCCCTGACCTTCATAGTTTCCCTCTGCCTCACCATTCCTGGTGGATGCACCCACTGCAGTGTTGTAAGGAGCAGGAAAGGACACAGATTTCCCAACCCCCCTGCTGGCAGCCCACAAGCCCTCTATGCTGGCAACAGCAGCTGGCACAGCCAGGGCAGCGCCACGTACGCCAGGTAAGGCCCAAGATCTGGCAGGAGGAGGCAGAGAGAGGGGTCCTGGATAATCCCTGGCTGGTGTTCAGATGTGCATCATCCCTCCCGAGGGGTCAGGTTCTTGCTGCTCCTCTCTCCTGGGTGGGGAAACCCATGGGCATCACCTTGCCTGGGCACCGGAGGGTGGCACCCTGGTGTTTGCTTAGCACTGCTGTGTTTCCCTCCGAGCTGCCCATGCTACCCTGGGCAGGCAACAATTTGCCAGCTAGAGGGAAGGAAGAGGTCCCTGCTGCAAGAACAGTGCTGGGCAGCCCCTTCCAGCTCAGGAAGGGCTTACTGGCACATAAGCAGCCACCTGAAAGTCACCAAAATCACCATGCCAAGGGGACTGGGGTGGGACAGGGCATTAGGGACTGCTGGAACGGGCTTCACCCTCTGCTTTCACAACTGCTCTGGGAGGGGAGGTAGTCACTCCCTGAAAACTTGCCTCCTCTTCGTTGCCCCCGAGCTGAATCCCAGGGAAAGACGACACCGAGGCAGGAGAAAGGGGCCGGAATTGGAACCACATGCGGGTGGGCTGGCTGCGGGAGCGGGCACCGCCGCGCTCCTCCGGGCCAAGCCTCCAGTCAATTAGCACTTTGAGAGCTCCAAACACTCTGCAGAGCTGCTCTTCGAGCAGGAGGCATCCCTGCTCTCCAAGGGAGGGTGCCAGGAGGGATTGCAAATGATGAAGAAGCCCAGACCCACCCCCCTGTGCTTCCCAGAAACAGCTCCGCGGTGCAGGGCTGGCTTGCGGGGAGCGCAGCGCACAGGCACGGCCGTGACTCATCGCCGGCTGCAGCTCAGCTCAGTGCTTCAGAGGTCATCGCGCTGCATCCTCAGGAGTTTTAGGCTCCTGCGCTCTCCCTTTGTCTGCCTTAACTCGGGGGATGCCCAACGTGCGTCCAGCCAGAGTGGTAGGGGTTGGAAGGGACCTCTGGATCGTGTCCAGGGAGAAGGGCCACGAGGATGAGCAGAGGGCTGGAGCTGCTCTGCTGGGAGGAGAGGCTGAGGGAGTTGGGGCTGTTCGGTCTGGAGAGGAGAAGGCTCCCAGGTGACCTTATTGTGGCCTTCCAGTATCTTAAAGGGGCTACAAGAAAGCTGGGGAGGGAATTTTTAGAGTGTCAGGTAGAGATAGGACTTGGGGGGGGATGGAACAAAGCTGGAAATGGGGAGATTCAGAGTGGATGTTAGGAAGTTGTTCAGCAGGAGGCTGGTGAGAGCTTGGCAAGGGTTGCCCAGGGAGGTGGTGGAAGCCTCATCCCTGGAGGTGTTTAAGGCCAGGCTGGATAAGGCTGTGGGCAGCCTCCTCTAGGGTAGGGTGTCCCTGGGCATGGCAGGGGGGTTGGGACTGGCTGATCCTTGTGCTCCCTTCCAACCCTGCCTGATTCTATGATCATCCACTCCAAACCCCCTGCCAAAGCAGGGTCAGCCAGGGCAGGCCACACTGAAACACAGAATCACAGAAGAGTGCTAGGGGCTGGAAGGGACCTCAAAAGCTCATCCAGTCCAACCCCTCCTGCAGAGCAGGATCTCCTATACCAAATCACACTGAAATGCATCCAGGCAAGTCTTGAATATCTCCAGAGAGAGAAGGAGACTCCACACCCACCCTGAGCAGCCTGCTCCAGTGTTCTGTCACTCTCACAGGGACAAAAAAGTCCTCCTCATGTTAAACACATCTGGATGGGTCTTGAAAGTCTCCAGAGGAGACTCTCACAGTAAAGAAGTTTCTCCTCATGTTGAAATGGAACCTCCTGGGTTCCAGTTTGTGTCCATTGCTCATTGTCCTATCACTGGGAACCACTGAAAAGAGACTTAGGAATGATTTAATAGAGCAGATGTCATCCAGAGCCACCCACACCTTCCTGAGGAGCAGTGGTGATGGACAAACTGAGGCACAGAGGGCTTGAACCAGAGGGCAACAGCCTCAGTCACTTGACCTACTGCTCCCAGCTGGGGCCTGTACCCCTGTACCCCACCAGCTCCATCCCTGCAGCCTGGGTGGACACTGCCATCCCCCTCCTTGCTCTTGAGGGACCTCGGATGTGAATCCAAACGGTCCAGGACAGCCTTGGAGGAACAAAACAAAGCCATCAATCACCCTTGCTTCACTCCCTCCCCGGTCTGCAGGCTGAGCTGGGTTGCATTATACAGAGCCAGAGGGACTCCACATCAAAGCAGGGACCAGCTGGCTGCTGGGCCCCCCCCAGCACCCAGACGGGCAGCACCCTGCCCACGAGCTGCCTGTCTGAGCTGCCCACGCCAGCCCTACCTCTGCCTGCTGCCCGGGGCCAGGCAGCAGAGCTGGGAGCCAAAACTGCTCCTTGCTCCAGGAAGGAGATGCTGCAGGCCACGTCGACTGCAGAGAGCATCAAAGTGGGGGGGAGTGAAGGATGCCCCGAGGCTGGCACCCCTTGGCAGTGTCTGAAGGCTGGGACACCATGGCAACATCTTGGGGCTGGCTGCCTATGGCATCACCAGGGGGCTGGCAGCCCCATGGCAACATTCCAGGGCTGGGACCCCACAGCCCATTCCAATGCCAATCACTCTCTCTGCCAACAACTTCCTCCTAACATCCAGCCTAGACCTGCCCTGGCACAGCTTGAGGCTGTGTCCCCTTCTTCTGCTGCTGGCTGCCTGGCAGCAGAGCCCAACCCCAGCTGGCTACAGCCTCCCTGCAGGCAGCTGCAGGCAGCAATGAGCTCTGCCCTGAGCCTCCTCTGCTGCAGGCTGCACACCCCCAGCTCCCAGCCCTCTAGGATCATCCAATCCAATCATCAACCCAACACCACCATGGCCACCAAACCACCTCCCAAAGTGCCATGGTCACAGGTTTCTTGAACACCTCCAGGGTTATGGACTCCACCACCTGCCTGGGCAGCCTGTGCCAGTGCCTGACCAATCCTGCAGGATGCCATTGGCTCTCCTGCCCACCTGGGCAGAAGACCTCAGAAGTATTTCCCAACCAAAACCAAATCCAATCAGGGCACATAGAGAGCAGCGACCTGCAGTGGCACTGCCAACCCAGAGACCTCCAAACGCTGTTGGGTGGGTGATGGGAGGCAGCAGGATGGGATTTGGAGTGGGTTTTGTGATCTGGGGTGAGAAGAGGGTGGTCTTGCAGCCTGTGCCTCTGGAATTTACCCTCCCTGAGGACACAAGGGCTGTGGGTGCAGCACTGTGGTAGGCACATGCCCATGGGAGGCAATCATGGGCATTTTTTTTCCAGCTGGTTAATTAAGACACAGAATAAAAAAGGTCTGTTGAATGTGAGTGTTTAAAAGGGAAAAGTCTCTTCCAGGTGCCAGGTTTATTAAGAGAAGAGGGGAGGGAAAAACACCCAAGGGGGAGAGGCAGGGCCAGAAGCTGGGCAAAGAACATAGAGAATCAGAGGAATGGTTTAGGTTGGAAGGGAGCTCAAAGCTCAGCCAGTTCCAACCTCCCTGCCAAGGGCAGGGACACCTCCCTCTAGAACAGGTCTCTCAAGGCCTCATCCAATCTGGTCCTGAACACCTCCAGGGAGGTTGTGGAGCACAGAAGCACAGAATGTGATCAAAGATCACATTCTGTGCTTCTGTGCTGCACAACCTCCCTGGGCAACCTGTGCCAGCATCTCACCACCCTCACTCTAAAGAATTTCTTCCTCGTCTCCAGTCTCAGTTTCCTCTCCCTAAACTGTGTTTTCCCACACCCATCCTTCCAAACTTTCCCTATAAACTGGTAGGAAACTACCCCAAACTGGGCAGGATTCAGGTAGATAAAGCAAGATAAATTCTGAGCATCCCTTCTGGAGCTGCTGGGACACAAAGAGGCCACACTCAACTGTGGGCCATGGTTTGAAGTGATGCTTGGGACAGCAAACCCCACACACACATACACACTCTGCCAGCTCCTGCAAGCCACTCCTGGGGGAGCAGTGACAGCCAGGTTGGGAGGGTGACAGAGAATCATAGAATCAAGCAGGCTGGAAGAGAGCTCCAAGCTCAGCCAGCCCAACCTAGCACCCAGCCCTGCCCAACCAACCAGACCATGGCACTAAGTGCCCCAGCCAGGCTTGGCTTCAACACCTCCAGCCACGGCCACTCCACCACCTCCCTGGGCAGCCCATTCCAATGCCAATCACTCTCTCTGCCAACAACTTCCTCCTAACATCCAGCCTAGACCTGCCCTGGCACAGCTTGAGGCTGTGTCCCCTTCTCCTGTTGCTGGCTGCCTGGCAGCAGAGCCCACCCCCAGCTGGCTACAGCCTCCCTGCAGGGAGCTGCAGACAGCAATGAGCTCTGCCCTGAGCCTCCTCTGCTGCAGGCTGCACACCCCCAGCTCCCTCAGCCTCTCCTCACAGGGCTGTGCTCCAGGCCCCTCCCCAGCCTTGCTGCCCTTCTCCAAACACCTTCCAGCACCTCAACATCTCTCTGCAATGGAGGAGCCCAGAACTGGACACAGCACTCCAGGTGTGGCCTGAGCAGTGCTGAGCACAGGGGCAGAAGAACCTCCCTTGTCCTGCTGCCCACACTGCTCCTGAGCCAGCCCAGGATGCCATTGGCTCTGCTGCCCACCTGGGCACTGCTGCCTCCTCTTTAGCTCCTCTCTCCCAGCACCCCCAGGGCCTTCTCTGCCTGGCTGCTCTCAGCCACTCTGTCCCCAGCCTGCAGCACTGCTTGGACTTGTTGTGTCCCCCTTCCCAACCCATGCCACCCAGCTCTGCCAGCATTGGTGCTTCCACATGCAAAGCATTAAGGAGCTGTTTAGAGGTCCCTTTATTGTTCTTTATTTCCTACAAATTGAATTTGCTGAGGGATGTGTGTGGATTGTGAAATGATTTTTGGGAGCTGTTGCTCTGGGTTTGTTTTTTTTCATTTCCTTTGTATTAACTTCTTGGGGGGGAGGGGGGGAGGATGATTTTCTTGGGTATTTTTATTGGTTTGGGGTTGGTTTGGGTTTTTTTTTTTCCCTTAAGTGTTTAAGGGTAGGAAAGATTTTAAATAATAATACCAGGGGAGGATAAAATCCAATAATAATAAAAGAGGAGGATCAAATCCCAGGGAGTTGAGGAGCAGAGCCCAAGAAGGTGACCAGCTGTGAGCTGGCACCACAAGCAGTTGCTGCCACCTCTGTTATGGCAGGCACTGGGGGACAGTCTGTCCCAGATGACTTCATCCTGCTCCTGCAGGAGCCAGGAGCTGGGTTTGGGATAGCTGAATCCAGCTGCCCCAAGGCTGGTGCTAGAGCAGGACCTGCCAGCTGCCCAGAACTGGGCTGTTCTCACCACCAGCCTCCACCAGCTCAGCCTTTCCCTTCCCTGTGCTGCATCCCAGTGCCTTGGTTGAGGCCCCAACCCTGGAGGCATTCCAGGTCAAACCTGACGTGGCCCTGAGCAACCTGATGCGGTTGGAGCTGTCCCTGCTGCCCGCAGAGGAGTGGGACTCAAAGCGACTCCAAGTTCAGCTCTTGCCCTTGGAGGGTCCTTTCCAACCCAGCCGTGATCAGGGACCCCTCACACGAGCCCGTGGGGCCTCTGCCGATCCCCCACCTTCATTTCCAGCCCCTCAGAGCAGTTGTTTGGTGCCCAGGGCTCGGGGACCTACCCCCTCCCTGCCCTGTGACCCATTTCAGACGCGATGGTCACTCCAATGGGTGCCCTGAGCTGCAGCTCCCACCCAGGGCTCCGCATCTTGGCTGCGTTGGGGACCCCTTTGGCTGCCTTTGGTGCGGCGTGGCAGGGGTTGGCCGTGCCAGGAGCTGCCCCACGCCCCTGCCCTGCCCCGCGCTGGGTGTTTCCAGCTCGTTAAAATCACAGACACATTTCTCACGGCTTTATTTCGGCCACTGTCATCGTCATTGTCTTGGGGCTGCTGCAAATTGGGAACCGGCCGTGCGCTGGCGCTGCTGCTCGGCTCCACCCGCCAGCTGCCCTGCTGCCCACCGCACCCCACGCCAGGGATGGGCACTGGGGTGGCACCAGCCTCCTGCCATTGCTCCCCTGAAGGGCTTATGGCACCCAGCTCCGTGGCACTGCCCAGCAGAGGATGCCCCCAGCACGTCACCCCCTGCCTCTCTCCGCAGCCTGCCCGCAGGGTGCGTGGCTTGGCTGGGGGCAGGAGAAGGGTGCCCAGCTGTGGTGCTGGCAGGGAGGGTGCCAGGGCTGTGCCAGGGTCAGACCCACCATAGGAACGTCGCTACCAGCCAGTTTCAGTGTCATTGCAGGACCCAGCAGGCTTCCCAAGGGGTTGGTGGCACCAGGGATGGGGGAAACCCCAAAACTGGAGCAGCGTCCTGGAGCTCAAAGGGCTGGGGACAAGGACACCTCTTCACTGGTCCCTGGCAGTGCCAGGATGCCCATCCCTGAGCGAGAGATCTTGATCTTAATGCAATGGTTCCGTCCCCATGCTGGGGCCAGCAGTGACTGATTTGTGCCTCTCCAGCACAGCTGGGCACAGGGCAGGGAGCAGTTGGGCTCCTCCCAGCTACGTGGCCACGAAGGGGTGGCTGGTGGGGAAGCAATTCTGCGACAGGATTGCTCTGCTGCCAAGAAGGAAAGGGAGGAATTCAGGGAATGTGTCACTTCGATGGGAATGTGTCACTGCAGAGCGAGAAGGTGCCAAGGCTGGGCACGGCAAAGCCAGCCAGGGGAGCAGGAGGCTGCTGGAGAATCAGCAGCACCATCCAGCTGGGGAGAGTGACAGAGGGCGTTGGGATAAGCTGGGAACAGCACAGCCTTCCAGAGAGGCAGGGAAACAGGGATGTGGGGAAACAGCTGCAGGGAGGTGGGGGACACAGAGGAAGCAGGGATACAGAGATGCAGTGAGGCAGGGATGTGGGGAGGGAGGAACACAGGGAAACAGGGATGCAGGGGTGTGGGGATACAGAGATGTGGGGATACAGAGATGCAGGGATACAGAGATGCATTGAAGCAGGGAAGTGGGGAGGGAGGAACACAGGGAAACAGGGATGCAGGGATGTAGGGATACAGAGATGCAGTGAGGTAGGGTTGTGGGGAGGGAGTGATATAGGGAAACAGGGATGCAGGGAGGTGGAGATGCAGGGATGCAGAGAATCAGGGACATAGGGATGCAAAGGAATCATAGAATCATAGAATGGTTTAGGTTGGAAGGGACCTCAAGGATCATCCAGCTCCAACCCCCTGCCATAGGCAGGGACACCTCCCACTAGAGCAGGTTGCTCAAGGCCTCATCCAGCCTGGCCTTAAACGCCTCCCGGGAGGAAGCTTCCACAACCTCCCTGGGCAACCTGGAAGGAGGGCTGCAGGTATGTGGGGATGAGGAGGTGCAGGGAAGCAGGAATGTTGGGATGCAGAGATGCAGGGCTGCAGGATTGCAGGTCCCACTGTGATCCCTCTGCCCACCACAGCCCTCAGCCTGTGCAGACCTCTCCCTAGCCTCACGATGCTGAGTCCTCAGCTCAGCCCAACTTGGCCCAGCCCAGCCCAGCTCCACTCCTCTGGCCCCACTGGGAACTTGGCAAAAGGAAGGGAGAGGATTACAGAGCAGAGCCCAACTCTTGATCTGTTCTAGGAAAGGAGAGGCCATGCCAAGAACTGTCTGAAATTCCTTCCCAAAGCCTTGGCTGAGCTCCGTGGCCTCTTTTCTGAAGCATTTAGACCTTGGCAGTGCTGGGGCTTGAGCCCTGGCCTGGTCATGTCGTCCTGCCCTTCCCAGCATCCCAGTTTCATCCCAATTTAGGGAGCTGGAGCCTTTGCCATGGCTTGGTGTCCCCAACCCATTGACCTCTGCAGGTGCCCAGGCATAGAGATGTCCCTGCCAGGCACACAGGGTGGCAGCTTCCCTGGGCATTGCTCTCCCCACTGTGTGCTGGCAAATTCCTTTCCCATGGAGGGGAAATTTGAGTTCTCTTCCCTCTGTTTCTTCAGGAAAGAAAAAAAAAGATATGCAATGTCCAAATCGAATCAAACCAAATCAAATCAAATCCAATCCGATCCTGTTTGTGGTCTCCAGTTGCTTGGTTGAGTCCTGAACTCAACATGATGCTGTTGGGATGGTCCCAAACCTGGCACCCTCCCCACACACTTGGCTGCACCCAGCACTGCTGGCAGCTGTGCCAGCTGGGGCTCATCCCCATGTTGGGGACAAATGGATGTCCCCATTGGAGCTGGGAGCAGTGAATCCAAAGCTGATGGAGATGTTGCTGGCCCCACTCCAGCACAGGGAGAGAGCCTGGGAGAGGTTAGGGTCTGCTGGGAGCTGAGGGTTAGCTGTGTGGTCTTCCAGGGGGGGTGCTCAGATGAGCCAAGCAGTGTTGCTAAAGAGCTGCAATCACCACAAGCTGCTAATTACCCTTTGCCCATGGGAGGAGGTATTCTGCACCCCTGCAGACTCTGCCACTGCCACACAACTCTCTTTCGTCACAGCACCCTGGGACTTACCTCCAACACTGCTGAGTGCAACCAGCCAAGCTCCCATGGCATGGTCCTGGCAGCACCCCAGAAACCCTCACCTGTGGGGAGCAGCACTTGTGAGACCTTCATTCTTGAGACAGCCAAACCATAGCAGGGTCCTGGGTATGCCTCAGCAGCCCTCCATGGGGTTAATCCCTGTCCCCCGAGGGGCTGTGCCTGCTTTGAGCACCATCAGGTCCCTTGGGACTGAGTTTGCCCTCTGCACCATGGAGAATGCCCACACCAGGCATGGGGGCATGGCAGAAGGGACCCTCTGGCTGCAGGAAGTTGCTGCAGCTTCATCGCTGTGATGGGTGGCTGGGCCTGATCTGTTGGACAAAGCCTTGGAAGAGTGGAGATGGAGGGAGGGAGGGATAGAGGGAGGGATGGATGGTTGGAGGGATGTAAGGATGAGTGGATGGATGGATGGATGAATGGAGGGATGGATGGATGGAGGGAGGGAGGGAGGGAGGGAGGGAGGGAGGGAGGGAGGGAGGGAGGGAGGGAGGGAGGGAGGGAGGGAGGGAGGGAGGGAGGGAGGGAGGGAGGGAGGGAGGGAGGGAGGGAGGGAGGGAGGGAGGGATAGAGGGAGGGAGGGATGGGTGGAGGGATAGAAGGATGAATGGATGGATGGATACTTGGAGGGAGGGAGGGATGGATGAAAGGATGAAGGGATGGATGGAGGAAGGATGAATGGAGGGATGGATAGAGGGAGGGATGGTTGGAGGGATGGAAGGATGAATGGATGGATGGATACTTGGAGGGGGGGATGGATGAAGGGGTGAAGGAATGGATGGATGGATGGATGGATGGATGGAGGAAAAGAGGGAGGGAAGGAGAGATGGAAGGGTCAAGATAAGACCACCAAGTCACCATGTCCCTCCCTGCTGGGTTGCCTTCTGAGCCAGGGCAGTGCCAAGATGCCCAAAGTGCTGTGGGGAGGAGAGCTGGCAGCCAGAGAGCACCCAGAGTGCAGGCAAGGCATGGAGAGGCTGGGGGCAGTTGAAGCTGTGCTTGTCCTGCTGTCATTTACTCCTTTTTGCTCAAGTCCCCAGGTGGAGGATTCTTCCCACGAGCCAGAGCCTGCTGCAGCAGGGCACAGGGGACCAGCTGAGGGCCACATCCCTGCAGCCCTCCTCCAGGGCCAGCAGTGCTGACGCTTGTGAGGGTTGGGGCAGCCTCAACTCCCTCCCTGGCAGAGCTTCAGCTCCTCTCACCCACCCTGGTCCTCTTTTCCTCTCCTTCCTCCTGCGGTTTGGTGCTTTTCTGGGGGGGTGATGACAAAGCTGAGCCTTCGAGAGGGAAGCTGCCCACAAGCCCAGAGCATCTTAAACAGCTCAGGCCTTGTCCTTAGGCCAGCTCCTGAAAATTGAATTTGTTAGTGGCATAAACAGGATATGAAAGGCTGAGAGGAAAACAAAAGAGAAATAACCCAAGCAGAAAAAGGAGAGGGGAACATTTTTCTCCGTGGCTTTGCCTGCAGTGGAGGTGGTGACCTGGTGAGGACCACAGCCCTTGGCTCTCCTGTGCGCTGGGAGAAGTCCTCTCCTAATGGCAAACAGAGCTGGGGAGAGGCTCCCTCAGCGTTCTGGGATGCTCCTGCCCCTTGCAGTTCTGCTAACACAGAGCTCAGCCCCTTCCAATTCCTGCTCCTTCCTCTTCTCCTTTTCTTTTTCTTTTCTTTTCTTTTTCTTTTTCTTTTCTTTTCCTTTCCTCTTCTCTTCTCTTCTCTTCTCTTCTCTTCTCTTCT
>WAAF01013767.1:8386-19095 GCA_013400475.1 Tricholaema leucomelas | reverse complement strand
TTTCTTTTTCTTTTTCTTTTTCTTTTTCTTTTTCTTTTCCTTTTTCTTTTTCTTTCCCTTCCCTTCCCTTCCCTTCCCTTCCCTTCCCTTCCCTTCCCTTCCCTTCCCTTCCCATTTGCTTTCACTTTTCCTTTTTAGTTTTATTTTCCTTTTTCTTTTCCTGATTTTTTTTTCTCTTTCATCTTCTTTTTCTCCTTCTATTTTGTTTTTTTTTCTCGTGGTGTTCTCCAGACTCCAGGGTGGCTTCTGGGGCCCTTTGACGCCAGGCACAGGCAGGGCTGCCTGCTGCTAATGACTTCCCTGCCTGGCAGCTCCACACAATTATCACTTTATTTTCACTTCAGGAATATTAAAGTTTGGGTCTCTCCTTCTTATTAATTCTGAGAAAAGCCCTCAGCAGTCGCCCTGCCACACAGCTGCCAGCCCTGCAGTCTTGGCAGCCTGTGGGTGCCAACCCATGCTGTGGGGCTGCTGACCATGGGCTGGGTTGGCTCTGGCTGTGTCACGTCCCCAGGTCATGCCAGAGGGAGAGGATGGGGATAGAGGGATCCAGGTCAGCGGCTGGGATGTCAGTGAGATGAGGGTGGAAGCTGGAAGAGTGAGGAGAGACCTGTGTCCTCCTGGGAGCCCCAAAGCCCTGAATGGGGCAAGGATGAGCCAGGGGCCATAGGTCTGTGGTCTTCGTGGAATGGCTGGAGAAGCCTTCTAAGATCATCAGGTCCAACTTTGGAGTCATGGAATGATAGAATCAAGCAGGTTGGAAGAGAGCTCCAAGCTCAGCCAGCCCAACCTAGCACCCAGCCCTGCCCAACCAACCAGACCATGGCACTAAGTGCCCCAGCCAGGCTTGGCTTCGACACCTCCAGGCACAGCCACTCCACCACCTCCCTGGGCAGCCCATTCCAATGCCAATCACTCTTTCTGCCAACAACTTCCTCCTAACATCCAGCTTGAACCTGCCCTGGCACAGCTTCAGGCTGTGTCCCCTTGTTCTGTTGCTGGCTGCCTGGCAGCAGAGCCCAACCCCAGCTGGCTTTGATCCCATTCTGTGCTTCTGTGCTCCACAACCTCCCTGGAGCTGTTCAAGGCCAGGCTGGATGAGAGCTTTAGTAGGAGGTGTCCCTGCCCATGGCGTGAGGTTGGAGTTGGATGATCTTGGAGCTCCCTTCCAAGTGAAATGATTCCATGCTTCCATGATCCACATCCCTGCCCAATCTCTGCGACTAGCAAGGGGGAATTTCTCCATCCAGGAGCAGAAGCCTGGCCCCAAAGCTTTTGTCTTCTACTGAATTCCAGCCGATGAGAGTCATCGGCTGGAGACAGAGGCTTGACCCACCCTGGGGGAATGAAGTGCAGGAGGGAACGATGTAGTCACACTGAAATGATGTGAGAAAGGAGGGAACTTCTGAGTGCTGCCTCACGTGGAGCCAGGGGCATCCATCTGACTGCTGCTCCCATCTGCCTCTCTCCAGAGTTTCCTTAAATAGCAGCAATATGAAAAGAAACTCAGCTGGAATTTGGCACCGGTGAGCCCGAGGAGAGCAGAAGAGGGCCAGCTACTAAAATACCACTGCCTTGCTCCCTTCCAGATGATTTTTCACTGTGAGGGAAGCTGGAGGCAGCCAACAGCCCTGCCTGGCAGAGAGGAGGATGCTCTCTTCTTGCTGCTGCTGTGCCAGCTGTGCCCAAGGTGAGGGCTGTGCCCAGGGTGAGGGCCGTGCCAGGCACGCCAGCAGCACCCAGCTGCCCTAGGGATTCCCAGCCCTCTGATGGCAAAGCAATCCACAGAAGTGATGCAATTCCTCATTTCCAGGCTGGCTGAAAGCTCCATCCCACTGCCCTGAGCCCCCAGCCCTGCAGCATGAGTCCAGCTCCCTGCCTTTTCCCGGAGAGCCCTCCCTGGGCAGCTGCTGCCAGGGCAGGAAGGGGTTTCTGAGTAGTCCTTGCACCACAGCTCGGCTGCCTGAGGACCTCCCCAGCCTTAGGCTTCTAGTTTCGCCTCCCATCAGCTCTCCCCAGCCTTTGGCTTTAAGTTTCACCTCCCATCAGCTCTCCCCAGCCTTTGGCTTTAAGTTTCACCTCCCATCAGCTCTCCCCAGGAGCCCTGCGAGGATGCAGAGCAGGGATCGGTTTGTGGCCAAGGTTTAACCTTGGTGACTTCTGGCTGTTGTGTTTGTCTTTGTTTCGCCTTGTCCAGCTCAGCTGCTGGACAAGAGGTTGAAGAGCCTCAGTGGAAGGTGGAGGTTGATGCTGGCTGTGAGGATGATGCTCGTTGTGAGCCCTCACCTGTGGGGATGCTGGGGCTGGGGGATCTTTCTGCAGAGCCCCTGCCCCAACCTGCTGCTGCTGAGGAGTGGAATACGACTTTCAACCACCCTCAGCCTTCACATCCTTTCCCTTCTCCAGTTAACCACAGAATTGTTTGGGCTGGAAAAGGCCTTTAAGATCACCCAGGCCAAGCACCAACTCAGCACCACCCTGGCCACTGAAGCATGGCCCCAGGTGCCATGGCTGTGCAGTTCTTGAACCCCTGCAGGGAAGGGCACTCCACCACCACCCTGGGCAGCCTCTGCCAGTCCCTGGTCACTCTGCCAGCAAAGAAATTTTTCCTAATGCCCAACCTAAACCTCCCCTGGCACAATTTCAGGCCATTTTCTCTCATCTATCATCTGACACTAGGGAGCAGAGCCCAACCCCTACCTCACTCCAGCCTCCTTTCAGAGAGCTGTAGACAGCAATGGGGTCTCCCCTCAGCCTCCTCTTCTCCAGGCTGAACACTCTCAGCTGCTCCCCACCAGATGTGGTCTCTAGATCCAAATATTCCCCTGGCACAATTTCAGTCCATTTCTTCTCCTTCTATCACCTGAAACAAGGCAGAAGTTCTAACCAAGCTCTAACAAAGCTCCAAATAACCTCCAATCAAGCCTTAACCAACCTCCAATCAAGCCTTAACGAAGCTCTATCCATGCTCTAATCAAGCTCCAAACAAGCTCTAACCAGGCTCCAACCAAGCTCTAACCAAGCTCCAAATAAGCTCCAACCAAGCCTTAATCAAGCTCCAACCAAGCTCTAACCAAGCTCCAAACAAACTCTAACCAAGCTCCAATCAATCTTTAACCAAGCTTTAAACAAGCTCTAACCAAGCTCCCACCAAGCTTTAACCAAGCCCTGAGCTCTAACCAAACTCTAACCAAGCTCCAAACAAGCTTCCACCAAGCTTTAACCAAGCTCTAACTGAGCTCTAACCGAGCTCCAACCAAGCTTTAACCAAGTTCCAATCAATCCCTAACCAAGCTCTAATCAATCCTGAGACAAGCTCCAACCAACCTCCAACCAAACTCTAACCAAGCACCAACCAAGCTCCAACCAATATCTAACCAAGCTCCAAACAAGCTCTAACCATGACAGTTCACACCACAAGCAGGCCCACCCACCCTCCTCCTCCTCCTCACCCCATCCCCACCTCCCCAAACGCCATCTCTCCTGGGCAGAAACCCCTGCTCAGCCACAGCCACCAAGCCCTGGCAGGGCAGCTGTACCCTTCCAGGCCAGTTTCAGCAGGTTCTGAGCTCCTATACAGGCAGAGATCATAGAATCATGGAATTACAGAGCAGTGGTGGGAAGTGACCTTTGGAGATCATCAGCAGGACAAGGGAGGTTCTTCTGCCCCTGTGCTCAGCACTGCTCAGGACACACCTGGAATGCTGTGTCCAGTTCTGGGCTCCTCCATTGCAGAGAGATGTTGAGGTGCTGGAAGGTGTTTGGAGAAGGGCAGCAAGGCTGGGGAGGGGCCTGGAGCACAGCCCTGTGAGGAGAGGCTGAGGGAGCTGGGGGTGTGCAGCCTGCAGCAGAGGAGGCTCAGGGCAGAGCTCATTGCTGTCTGCAGCTCCCTGCAGGGAGGCTGTAGCCAGCTGGGGTTGGGCTCTGCTGCCAGGCAGCCAGCAACAGAAGAAGGGGACACAGCCTGAAGCTGTGCCAGGGCAGGTCTAGGCTGGATGTTAGGAGGAAGTTGTTGTCAGAGAGAGTGATTGGCATTGGAATGGGCTGCCCAGGGAGGTGGTGGAGTGGCTGTGGCTGGAGGTGTTGAAGCCAAGCCTGGCTGGGGCACTTAGTGCCATGGTCTGGTTGGTTGGGCAGGGCTGGGTGCTAGGTTGGGCTGGCTGAGCTTGGAGCTCTCTTCCAACCTGCCTGATTCTATCATTCTATGATTCATTTGGGTCTGACCCCAGGATGGGACTGTCCTGGCTGCATCCATGGCGCTGCAGCACCAGCTCACAGTGAGCACCAAGTGGGGCACAGACCCATTTTGGGGTGCAGGAGGGGGGTTGTGTGTGGTGGAGGCTGGGGCTCAGGCTGCCTCCCTGCTCTTCCTTTCTCTGTCCCATGCTGTGTGGCCAGGGCTGGGTGCTAGGTTGGGCTGGATGAGCTTGGAAGTCTCTTCCAGCCTGCTCGATCCTATGATTCTACCATTCCCACAGCCCAGCGGCGGTGCCCGGCGGCTCCCAGCCCGCCCGCAGCCGCCGCTGGCCTTGCCCCTGCCATGTGGCACCAATAAGCAGCGAACAGGCGCCGGGGGAGGTGGCAGAGCTGTCCCCAGCACCTAGAAGTGGCTGGGCAGCGCCGGCTGGAGCCGCGGCTGCGGAGCAGGAGTCTTGTTTCAATTACTTCCATTATATAAAGTCAAACCATTCAATATCTTCTGCCTCAAAGGAGCTCAGCTGAAAGGGATAAAATAAACACCGGGAAATCTGCTGGGCGCTGGCACGCACCTGGAATTCGGTTTCGACACCAAACCTTCCCACTTTGCCTGCCTCCTCCTTCTCCCTTCTCCTTCTCCCAGCTCCTCTCCTCCTCCTCCTCCTCCTGCCGCCCCTCAGCCTTCGGCGCCGCTCGGCTCCAATTCCCACTTTGGGTTTTTGCTTCTGTTTTGGCAGACAAAGCCTTTGGAGGCTGCGCAGCCGCCGGGGATGGAGCTGAGAGAGAGCCTGGGGAAGGCTCCAGGGAGAGCTCAGAGCTGCATTTCAGTATCTGAAGGGGACCTACAGGCAGGCTGGGGAGGGACTGTGCAGAAGAGGCTGTGGAGATAGGATGAGAGCAATGGTTCGAAGCTGGAGCAGGGGAGGTTTAGGTTGGACATCAGGAGGAAGTTCTGCACCGTGAGGGTGATGGAACTCTGGAACAGGTTGCCCTGGGATGTGTTTGGGCTCCTCAGTTTAAGAGAGATGTTGAAGTGCTGGAAGGTGTTTGGAGAAGGGCAGCAAGGCTGGGGAGGGGCCTGGAGCACAGCCCTGTGAGGAGAGGCTGAGGGAGCTGGGGGTGTGCAGCCTGCAGCAGAGGAGGCTCAGGGCAGANGTTGAAGAGGAGGCTGCCTGAGGCACTTAGTGCCAGGGGTTAGTTAATTAGAAGGTGCTAGGTTGGACTGGATGCTCTCAGAGGTCATCTCCAACATGGTTAATTCTGTGCTTCTGTGATTCTGTGGTTGAGGCTCCATCCCTGGAGCCATTCAGGCTCAGCCTTGCTGTGGCCCTGGGCAGCCTGCTCTAGCTGGAGGTGTCCCTGCTGCCCTCAGGGGGGTTGGAGAAGGTGACCCTTGATGGTTCCTTCCAGCCCAGTGCAATCTGTGCAGCTGTGAGCTGGTGGAGCTGCACTGCCAGGAGGGAAGTAGAAGCTGTGATGCTTGATGCTGGATGAAGGATTGGAATCAGGCAAACCTCAAGGCAAACTGGAGACACTGGAACAGTTTTCCCCCTGGATGTCCCCTCCCTGGAGGTGTTCAAGGCCAGGCTGGATGAGGCCTTAGGTAGTAGAAGGTGTCCTCGCCCCTGGCAGGGGCTTGGACCTAGATGACCTTAAAAGTCGCTTCCAACCCAACCCATTCTATGATTCCACATCCACCCTTTGGCCTTTCCTAGCAGTTTCCCCTCTGCATCTGCTGCCTCCCAGCTCTGCCTTCCCCAGAGCAGGGTGATGGGCAGTGCCAACAGCACGACAGAGGTGTGGCCATGCCAGGGGATGCCCAGCGAGGGCCACGGCTCAGGCGGAGCTGGATTTCAGCACACGCCGGGGGGAAAGGGCCTCTGCGGGGCTGGCGTGGGGAGCGGCTGTGGCTCTCCATTCCTGTGGGAGGCAGGGCTGCCACCGTCCAAGCATCTGGCCCTGCGATGGGGGGAGAGGAATGCCAAGTATTTTCCTTCCTTATCCACTGCCATCCGCTCCAACCTGCCCCTGATCAAACCCACATTCGCCGCCTGGCACACGCCAGGGCCCCTGCCTTGGAGACTTCCCTCTCCTTGCACCCAAGGAGAAAAACCCTGCCCTGGGCTAGGGGCTCCCTCACCCTGCTGTGCCTGCCCCCCCTCCCCCCTCTGCCAGCCAGCTCCAGATGTTTTGTTTTCACTCTGCTGCCTTGACCAGGAGCATCCCTGCTGTCGAAAGCCCAGTGCCAACATCCCTGTGCTCCATCTGCCTCCATGTACTGTGCCTCTATCCCTATGCCATCCTCCCCAGTGTCTGGATCCCAGTGCCAGCATCGTCCCTGTGCTGTGTCTGCATTCCAGTGCCAGCATCTCTGGCTGCTCTGCAGTGTGGAGCATTGTCGCCTCTGGATGCCTTGACCCGGAGCAGCCCCGCTGTCGAAATCCCAGTGCCAACATCCCTGTGCTGCATCTGCATCCATGTGCTGTGCCTCTATCCCTGTGCCATCCTCCCCAGTGTCTGCATCCCAGTGCCAGCATCCCTGTGCCGTGTCTGCATTCCTGTGCCAGCATCTCTGGCTGATCTGCAGTGTGGAGCATTGTCTCCTCTGGGATGCCTTGACCAGGAGCTTCCCTGCTGTCTAAATCCCAGTGCCAGTATCCCTGTGCCATGTCTGCATGCCTGTGCCATGTCTCTATCCCTGTGCCATCCTCTCCAGTGTCTGCATCCCAGCACCAGCATCCCTGGCTGATCTGCGTCATGGGGCATTGTCCCCTCTGGGGTGCCTTGGCCAGGAGCATCCCTGATGTCTAAATCCCAGTGCCACGTTTGTATCCCAGTGCCACCATCGCTGTGCTATCACCCTCGGGCTGACCTGTGCCGAGGGGCACTGTCCCCTCCGGACCCCTGGGGCATGCCCAGAGCAGCCCCTGGGGCGGTGCCACGGGCGTGTGCTGCCTTTGGAGGGTCACCAAGATTCTTCCCCAGATGAAAGCTTGCTCCAGTGTCAGACAAACTTTCCGAATTCTCTTCCTGGACACTCTGTCCCTGGTGCCTTGGAAGGCAGAGGAGGAACATTTCATTCCCTCTGCGCTGGCCGGGAGCAGAGCTGCCTGAGGAGCCAGCGGCTGCCAGCGGCACCGCCAACCTCAGCCTGGCCTCTCCCTGGCACCCCCCTGTGAGGCACAGACTCACAGAATGGCAGGGGCTGGAAGGGACCTCCAAAGCTCACCCACTCCAACCCCCCCTGCCAGAGCAGCATCTCCTAGAGCAGATCACACAGAACACATCCAGCAAGGTTTGGGTATCTCCAGAGAGGGAGACTCCACAGCCCCCCTGGGCAGCCTGTGCCAGGGCTCTGGCACCCTCACAGGGAAAAAGTCCTCCTCATGTTCCCATGGAACTTCCTATGCCTCAGCTTGCACTCACTGCCCCCTAGCCTGGCACTGGGCATCACCCAGCAGAGCCTGGCTCCAGCCTCCTGGCACTCCCCTACACACACTGATGACCACTGCTGAGGTCACCTCTCAGGCTCCCAGCCCCAGCTCCCTCAGGCTCTCCTAACAGAGCTCTTCCATCCCCTTCAGCAGCTTTGTGGCTCTGTGCTGGACTCTCTCCAGCAGTTCTATGTCCCTCTTGAACTGGGGGGCCCAGAACTGGACACAGGACTCCAGATGTGGCCTCACCAGGGCAGAGCAGAGGGGCAGGAGAACCTCTCTTAACCTACTAACCGCAGCCCTTCTAATCCACTGCAGAATGGCATTGCCCCTCCTGGGCACCAGAGCACATTGCTGGCTCATGGTCACCCATGGTTCCCCAGAGCATCCCTTCCACCTTCCCTCCAGAGGAGCTGTCAGGAACAGCCAGAGGAAGGCAAAGCTGAGGGTTTCCCTGCTCTGTGGGGGACACCTGGCACACACCAGAGAGGAACTGGCACCAGCAGCTCTGCTGGCCCCTGGCAAAGCCTCTGCTTGGGTGGAGCTGAGCACATTGCCATGTGCTGTCCCCAGAGTCCCAGAGAGGCACTTCCTTACCTCGCTCCTGAGAGGGCACTCAGCCTGGCAGGGCTCACTCCTGCCAGTAGCCAAAGAATGTGACAGGGACATGGCACTGCCCTGGCCCTTCCACAGCGTTTTCCTTCTAGGTCTGGACAGTGGAAATTGCCAATCAGCTCCTGGGCAGCTGGGCTGGCTCTGCCATGAGCCCTGCCAGGGTGCCAATCCACCACTCTCCCTAGCCATGGCCATCCATGACCGTTGAGCACTGCTGCAGTCACCAGCAGCTGTGATTCAGAGCTCCTCAAGGATCTCCAGCACCATTCCCATGTCCCTATTTTCCTCAGCTCCCACATGAGGATGGCACTGCCATGCTCATACCCACACAGACCAATGTAGGGCATAAGGGGAGCTGGAGGGAGACTTTTGGTGGGAGTAGAGAGGAGAGCAACCCCAATCTGCTTTCCCTGGGCACAGCTGGATGCTCCAGGACATTGATGGGCACATCCTCTGTGCCCCCATGGGCAGCACAACCCAGTCTGATGAGTTTGCTGGTGCTGAGTGAATTGGGATTGGTGCCCCAACTCGTTTGCCCCTCTCAGGTGAAGCAGATCCAGAGTAGCCCAGGTGCCTGCAGGAGCAAATCCCAGAGGAACTGAGGCACCCTGCAAGAGCCAAGCAGACAGGAGCTCTGCCTTGGCTGGCTGGAAGCCATCAGGACCAAGGTCCTCTGAGGTCCCCACCCACCCCTGCAGCCCCCTGAGGGCCATCTGATCTCAGCTCAAGCAATGCTGGATTTGCCCCCCCAAAAGGGATAAAATTCTTGCCCCTTTTAAGTTCCCTGAATCCAGGCAGGGTGTGGGGCAGGCAGGATGTGTCCTGGGGATGCTCAGGGGGCTCCTGTGTGCCCAAGAAGCCTCTTCTGTGCCCTCTCCATGGGCAGAAGGGGTACAGTGTGCTGGTTTGCACTTGCAGCTGCTGAGGGCTGGGTTGGGAGCTGTCACCAGAGGCTGGTGGCTTTGTAGCCTTGGTTGAGGAGGTCACCAGGCACAGCTCTTGGCACAGGGGTGGGACAATGAAGTGGGCATCTGTAGCTCACCTGTGGGTACCTGCTGAGGGAGGGTTTGCAGCCAAACCCTTTCCTGGAGTACCCAGCTCTGGTCACACTGAGAGCCGCTGGGTTGGATTTTGGGGGGCACAGAGGGGTGAGGGGGAGCTGAGGGGCAGCTTGGTGCAGCTCAGGTCAGCCTGGCACAGCTCAGCTTGGCTTAGGGCACAGCTTTGCTCAGCATAGCTGCACAGCTCAGCACAGCTCTGCTGGGCTAAAGTGCAGCTCAGCTTGGCACAACTTGGCTTAGCTTGGCGAGGCTCAGCTCAGGACAGCTCAGCTCAGCACAGCTGGGCTCGGCTCAGACCTGCTGGGCTAAAGCACAGCTCAGCTGGGCTTGGCTTGGCACAACTCAGCTCAGCACGGCTGAGCTCGGCTCGGCTCCGCTCGGCTCGGCTCAGCAGCTCGGGAGGAGCAGCTCCGCAGCCGCAGCTGTCGGTGCCTCCCCCCACATCTGCCCGCCCTGCCCGGGGGACTCAGCCCCAGCCCCTCCTAAGCCCTCGCAGCGCTGCCAGGGCTGGGAGCAGGAGGCTGAGCCCTTTCTCTTTCCGGGGGGTGGCACAGGCAGCGTCACCAAACTGGCTCCACCTCCCCAAAAAAGCCCAGGGGGGCTTCAGCGTGCCCCCAGCGCGGTGATGGCAGTGGGACAGTCGGAGCGGGGTGGCACAGCAGGAGAGTTGGCCAGCCGAGGTGGCAGCTGGAGGGGGGCACTGCAGCCAGGTCCTTTGCCAGGCTCTTGGCTGCCGCTGAGCGACTTCGGGGATTGTTTTTTTAGCATTATTATCATTATTTTGAGGAAAAGGGGGAGGGGGGTGGGGGGGTGGGGGTGAAGAGGGGGGAGAGGGGGCTGGCACCGGCTATAAAGGGCAGAGCTCCGGCAGCAGCCAGCAATTCCCTGCCACCATGAGTGGTCCCCTGGCCTGACAACACCACCCCCCTGCCAGCCGGGGCCGATGCCACCTCCAAGCGGGGCTGGATGCCTGCGGGGTGGGATGGTGTGAGCCTGGAGCTGCTCTCCTTTCAGCCACCCTGCCACCCAGCCTGCCACCCCTCGGCTGGCTCTGCCAGGAGGAGAATCCTCCAGTTCAGCCCAGTTCGGCTGCTCTGCTGCCTCCCCCTGCCCAGATGCAGTGGATAATCCTCATGTTGCTGCTATTCATCAGCTCCATGGACATGATCCCGCAGAACCCAGGGAAGAAGCAAGGTAGGCTGCACGCGGCCGGCTCGTCCCACGCAGCTGCCAGCGGGGGGGCCCGGGGGCATGGCACTGCCAACCCCTGCCAAGCCCTGCTAGAGCCTGACTGAGATGCAGTGGGTAGGAGGTGTGAAATGGAGCTCAGTGATACCCAGAACTGGAAGGAACTGGGAGCCCCTGATAGACCCCCCCCAATAGATCCCCCCTGATAGACCCC
>WAAF01013766.1:1138642-1226595 GCA_013400475.1 Tricholaema leucomelas | reverse complement strand
ATGGTGGACTTGTCCAACAGCACTGCCAGCTCCTTTTTGCGTGGAACTGCTTCCCGGCAGGTTACCTCCCACCTATACTGCTGCAGGAGTTACCGAACCTCGTGAGGCTGAACTCTCCATCTGCCTCGGGGAGATCATGCCCAAGGGCTGGCGCAGAGGCCAACATCTGGGACGCTGTCTCCAAAGCCCGAGGGTACCCCCCGCACCTCACACCCCTACCTACCGGCACGTCATGCACCGTGGGGGCTCTGCTGCCGTACTCGCCGTTGGAGGTCCGGTACAGTGGGTGACGCTCGGGCTGCCTGCGGGAACAGCGGACAAACAGGAGGGAGGAGGTGCCGGGGGAGCTCCGGGGACCGCGTCTCGCCAGCAGCGGCACCGGAGCCGCCCTCACCCGTATCCGCGGAAGCATGCGGGCTGCTGGAAGCGGCCGGGCAGGCCGGGGCTGGTGCGGTAGCAGTCGCTGGTGCGCGGAGCGGGGCCGCCCTCGGCCGCCGGGCGGGACATGGCGATCGGCGCGGGCCGAGGGACCAAGCGTTGCCCGGAGACGAGACGCTGCGGGCGGGCAGCGACCGCTCTCAGCCCCGCCCCGGGGAGGGAGCGTGCCCGGCCCCGCCGCGCAGGAAGCGGAAGGCAGCGTCTGACCTTCCTCATCCTCTTCCTCCACCTCCGGAGCGGCCGCCGGGCTCGGATCATGGCGGTGCTCCGGCTCCTGCGGGCAGGTAAGCGGGACCTGCCCGGTTCAGCCCAGCCGTGCCCGTCCTGCTCCACTCGTGTAACCCCCGTGTTTTCCTCCCCGCAGCAGCCCCGCGGCTCTACAGCACCGTACCTGTACCGGCCCCAGCCTCAGCGGCCCAGCCCGGTGGTGAGTGCTGCCGTGCACCGGCCCCTTCCCTAGGGTCGCTCCCTGTCACTGCTGGCACCTGGAGCGGGCTGCCCAGAGAGCTTGTGGAGTCTCCTCCTCTGCAGAGATTCCAAACCCACCGGATCACTGATGCAGGGCAAGTGCTGTGGGTGCCCTGCTTTAGCAGGGGAGTTAGACTGGTCCCTTCCAGTCTCCACCATGCTGGGACCAGAGCCCCTTCTCCAGTCCCAGCTCATCCTCTGCGAACACAGCAAGAGGAAAGTGATTTGTTTTTCTTTCCTCCTCACAGCGGTGGATGATAACAAACTGCTCACTGTGCCACTCAGCCACCCTGACTACTTCAGCGTGAAGGAGCTCTTCTCCCTGAAGGATCTCTTTAATGCTCGGGTGCACCTGGGGCACAAAAAGGGATGTCGGCATAGGTGAGTGTGACTCTGTTCCATCATCCAGTACTTGTTGGCATCAGGAGTTTCCCCTAGACTGTGTCAGCATTTATGGGCTGTGATAAATAGGTCTGGATCTGCAGCTGCCCACAGAGGTCCTCATTTCTGCCTGGGCATGGCTACTGCCCTGCGAGAGACCAGCAGGTGGAGAGAGGGAATTCTGCTCCTCTGCTCTGCTGAGACACCACCTGCAGTAGTGGGGCCAGCTCTGGAGTCTTCAGCACATCAGAGACATGGACTTGTTGGAGCAGAGCCAGAGGAGACCACAACAATGATGCAAGGGCTGGAAGCCTTCTGCTGTGAGGACAGACTGAGAGAGTTGGGGTTGTCCAGCTAGAGAAAGCTCTGGGGAGACCTTCTGGTGGTCTTTCAGTACTTAAAGAGGCCGATCAGAAAGCAGAGAGCACCTCTGGTCCCGGCTGGGAGCTGGAGCATGGGAAGGCTTTCTCGAGGCCACACCACACTCCAGCTCTGCTCGATGCCTCTAGCACCTTGTCCCCGTGACTCGCCCTCGCTCTGTTCCGCCAGGTTCATGGAGCCATACATCTTCGGCTGCCGCCTGGAGCAGGACATCATCGACTTGGATCAAACCATGGAGCACCTCCAGCTGGCCCTCAACTTCACCGCCCACGTCGCCTACCGCAAGGGCATCATCCTCTTCGTCAGCCGCAAGCGCCAGTTCTGCCACCTGGTGGAGAGCACGGCGCGGGAGTGCGGGGAGTACGCCCACACCCGCTACTGGCAGGGCGGGCTGCTCACCAACGCCCACATCCACTTCGGCACCGGCGTCCGCCTGCCCGACCTCCTCATCTTCCTCAGCAGCCTCAACAACGTCTTTGAGCCCCACGTGGCCATCCGCGATGCCGCCAAGATGAACATCCCCACGGTGGGGGTGGTGGACACGAACTGCAACCCTTGTTTGATCACCTACCCTATCCCTGGGAACGATGACAGCCCCTCTGCCATGGAGCTCTACTGCAAGCTCTTCAAGACGACAATCATCCGTGCCAAGGACAAGAGGAGGCAGAATGAGGCTTTTGAGAAGCTGCGCAGGAAAGCGGAGGGCAAGTAGAGCCCAAGGGACAGGCTCGGCCATGCCTAGCGGCTTGCTGATGGGCATCCTGCTCTGCTCCCATGGGTGCTGCAGGACTGACCCTGCACCCAGAGCACCAGCTTTTGGCAGAGCTGGGCTAGTTGAAGGGAGCCCTCAGCTCTGCTGCTGTGCAAAGGTCCCATGGTGGTCACAGCAGTGGTGAGTCTCTAGCTCCAAAGAAAAGTGTCCAGAGTGATATGAGGAGAGAGGAGCCAGCCCCAAGCCAGCTCCTGTCCTTGTGTTTGTCCCTGTAGCAAGGAGGTGCCTCTGTTCTGTGGCCTTCCTGTTCCTGAGCTTGTGACCTCAGATGAAGTCTTGTATCTTGCTCCTCTTGACAAATAAAGGTCCCTGTGATTCTTTCTCTTCTTTTGCTTGTGGAGCCAGGGAGGTACAGGGGAGGCTGACAAATGTTTATGGTCATGGGATGTGTAGTGAAGGGTGTTTGCAGCCTGAGGACCCTCATGGCATCACAGACACAGTCTGTGTGACACTGACACAGCTCCGAGTTTGTCCCGGGGTCTGATCTCTGCCATCACCATGGGGAGCAGGGGCTGCAGAGTGCAGCTGAGAAGAGGGAAGTCTGGCCCCTGACATGCCTTGTGCCTGTGAGGGAGGGCTTAGAGCAGTCCCGCAGAGGTGGGAGTCTGTTCTGGAGCAGAGCCTCCTGTCTGGAGTGATTCTGGAGTTTCATCACCACCATCAGATTAACCAGACTAACTCAGCTGCCTGGAAGTTAAGGAACAAAGCTTTATATTTACAGCTTAGCACAGTTTGCAAGCATACATATGCAATATATCACAGATACTTACAACTATAGACAGTAACATACAAGCTGAAACAGGAATACAAGACCCCTCCCAGCAGCCAGAGTGCCCAGGAGGGGCAACTACCCTTCCACCTTTCACCTCTACAATTACCTGAAAGGAGGTTGTAGCCAGGCAGGGCTTGGTCTCTTCTGCCAGGCACCCAGGGACAGAACAAGAGGACACAGTCTCAAACTGTGCCAGGGCAGGTTTAGTGTGGATGTTAGGAAGAAGTTCCACACAGAAGGAGTGATTGGCATTGGAATGGGCTGCCTGGGGAGGTGGTAGAGGTGGTGTTTGAAAGGAGGCTGGGTGAGGCACTTAGTGCCATGGATTAGTTAATGAGAAGGGTTAAGTGATAGGTTGGACTTGATGATCCTAGAGGTCTTTTCCAACCTGGTTAATTGTGTGATTCTGTGATTTTTCCACCCTTTGCACCCTCTCCCTTATCTCAGAATCTCCCTTATGTGCAGAGCGAGCTGGAAAAGTCAGCGAGAGGTAACATGTTAGAAGCAGAACAATGAGTTGGGAATGTGCAGGGTTCAGGCAGAAGAGTTAATACAGACACATTGAGTCCAGCATCAGTAAGTTTGCAGATGACACCAAGCTAGGAGCAGGTGCAGAGCTGATGGAGGGTAGGAGAGCCCTGCAGAGGGACCTGGCCAGGCTGGATGGGTGGGCAGAGGCCAATGGGATGAGACTGAACAAGGCCAAGTGCAGGTTCTACACTTTGGCCACAACAACCCCAAGCAGTGCTACAGGCTGGGGACAGAGTGGCTGAGAGCAGCCAGGAAGAAAGGGACCTGGGGGTACTGGTGGATAGTAGCTGAAGATGAGCCAGCAGTGAGCCAATGGCATCCTGGCCTGGATCAGGAACAGTGTGGNAGGGGAGGTCTAGGCTGGATGTTAGGAGGAAGTTGTTGGCAGAGAGAGTGATTGGCATTGGAATGGGCTGCCCAGGGAGGTGGTGGAGTCGCTGTCCCTGGAGGTGTTCAAGCAAAGTCTGGATGAG
Organism: Tricholaema leucomelas; assembly: GCA_013400475.1. Classification (NCBI taxonomy): domain Eukaryota; kingdom Metazoa; phylum Chordata; class Aves; order Piciformes; family Lybiidae; genus Tricholaema lacrymosa; species Tricholaema leucomelas. Next base: position 1,222,379 of record WAAF01013766.1, on the reverse strand, counting down.
GCACTTAGTGCCATGGTCTGGTTGACTGGATGGGGCTGGGTGCTAGGTTGGACTGGATGATCTTGGAGGTCTCTTCCAACCTGGTTGATTCTACTCTATTCTATTCTATTCTATTCTATCCAGGCAGAGACTGACTTTGTTTGTGTCCTTGTTTTCATACGTCCCAGCAGAACGAATGGGTGATGTAGACATCTCCGTTACTCTGCTTTCATGGCCAATAATCTAATTTCTCTCGTTAAAATATTCCACTTAGCCTCAAACCAGCACACTGTCCCACGACCCCATCCTGTGTCCGCGCCCCGAGTCCCCAGCCCTGGCTGCTCCCTGTCCTGAGACCTCCCATCCAGCAGGGGGCGCGGGCGGGGCAGGATGAGCAGCTCAGAGTGGGCCCGCGGCGCTTCCGGCCGCTCGGCCTATATAAGCGTGAGGCGGGAGCGGCTCGGCCTTTTTCGGCGCGGCGTGCGGCGGTGTTCGGAGCGGCGGCACACGGCTCCTTCGGTCCCGATCCTCGCTGCCCGCCCCCGCAGTCGGGGAAGGCCCATGCTAGCCAGGCACTGCCCGTGCCGCTGGCCGCTCTTCCCAGCTCCTCTTCCCGCGCCATGTTGCAGCGAAACCTCTGCAGGCCCCGGGCTCTGATGGCGCCTGTCGGGCGGCGACGGCGACCCGATCCGCTGCTCCTCTTCAGCCCTGTCGTTGAACAAGGGAAGGCTGCGGGGTGAGGACATGGCTGCGGATCGACACAGAAAGGAAGAGAAAAGTGTGAGTAGAGGTGCAGGTAGTTTCTGTGCCCAGCTGGCTGTGAGGGGCAGGTTTTGCTGAGCTGGGTGACCCCCCCAGGAGAACCGGGATTTAGTCCTTCGGTCTTCCTCCTCACCTTGTCTCGGTTTCGTGGCCTCGTACGGGACAAAGCGGGTCAGCCACGTGGGCTGGGCCCAGCAGGGAAGGGACCCGCAGCTCCCCCAAGCCTCCTCCAGGCACTGCTGTGTCCGGTGTAGATTCGGCATGTTATAAACTGCGTGAGAATGCATTAAAGGTAAATGAGGCGTGGGGAAGTGTTTTCAGTGAAGGAGGGGAGAAAAATGGAAGCCTGCCGCCTTTAACGACTTCTGACTAAAGTAAACCTCTTAAACAATTTTAGTCAGTGTTTTTTAAAGTCTCCAGCTGGGTTTGTGCGGAGTGAGGCAGGTCACAAAGGCTGTTGTGCAGTCGGCTAAACCCTCGTTAGCTGCATGCTCCTGACTCTTCATTTGTCTTCCTTCAGACTGGCAGAAGACAAAAGCTGGTGTGAGGAAGACTCTGGGCCTTGAGAAATCGAAGGTAAGTGATGCTTAACACAAAGGCTATCTGGGCAACTCCAGGCCTTGCTACTCACCGAGTGTCTTTGTAGTGCGCCTTCCTGGGTAGGTGATAGGATCCTGTTCTTGCACATACAAGCGGCTAGCATCTTATTTCAGTCCCTGCGGGTTGTTGGGGTGGTGTTGGGACCTGCCACCGGCGTTGCAAAGGTGGCTGCTGTGGCATCTTTGTGTCATTAGGTGGCAGAGAGAGACAGGCTATGTTCTACGCTCGTTTGCTCTGAAACCCGTGAGCACTCCGAGTGATTGGTAGCCTGACAGCCGTTATAAATAGACTGATTAATAGAAGACTCTTGCTATTTTATGTATTTTATAGCCTCCTCTGTCCTGTGGTTGGTTTTTTTTAAGTCTCTTAAATGTGAGAGCTGTGTGGAATAGAGCAGAGAGATGCCGTGGTTGACCTTCCCGATTACTTGGAGCTTTCTAATTATTTCGCCTTGAAAATAGTAGGATCCTGTTCATAGAATCAGTCAGTTTGGAAGAGAGCTCCAAGCTCAGCCAGCCCAACCTAGCACCCAGCCCTGCCCAACCAACCAGACTATGGCACTAAGTGCCCCAGCCAGGCTTGGCTTCAACACCTCCAGGCACAGCCACTCCACCACCTCCCTGGGCAGCCCATTCCAATGCCAATCACTCTCTCTGACAACAACTTCCTTCTAACATCCAGCCTAGACCTCCCTTGGCACAACTTGAGGCTGCATCCCCTTGTTCTGTTGCTGCTTGCCTGTCAGAAGAGCCCAACCCCACCTGGCTACAGCTTCCCTTCAGGTAGTTGTAGACAGCAATGAGGTCTGCTCTGAGCCTCATCCAGGCTAAACAACCCTACGTTGTTGATACTGAAGTTTGTGTTGCAGAGCATGGAGTTGATCCTGACATAGCCCCAAGACAAGTTGGTGATGTCACTGGAAGCATGTCCTGGGAGTTCTGAGCAGCAGATTAATTCAGTTCCCTTCTTACTGGGCCTTTCAAATCTCTGTTGGTGAATATGACCAGGCTTTGAAGCATGTCTGAAGCATTTATAGGGTATGGTTGGAGTCTCCAGGTCTTTTCCAACCAGGCAATTCTATGGTTTTATAAAATAAATGCTGTATGTATTTTTTTCCACTTCTTTTCCAGAAGAAGCTGTATGGTGTGACAGACCCAGGAGGCTTCTCAAAGACCTGAGGTAAGCAGCAGTGGACTCTGGCTCCCCTGTCGAGTAGCTCCATGCCCCATCGTGTTGCAGACGTGGTTGTTGTGCCATGGTTTGTGTCATTAGGTGGCAGAAAGGAAAAGGCTGTGTCATTCTTTGCTGATGCTCTGGAACCTGTGAGCACTTGGGATTGATGAGCAGCCTGACAGTTCTTCTTTTCCTGTTTCTTTTGCCTTTAATGTGAATCTTGTATCAAGAAGGTGGACAGCTGTGGAGGGGTTGAGTCCTTCACTCGGGCAGAGAACCACTCTCTTAATCATAGAATGGTGTAGGTTGGAAGGGACCTCAAGGATCATCCAGCTCCAACCCCCTGCCATAGGCAGGGACACCTCCCACTAGAGCAGGTTGCTCAAGGCCTCATCCAGCCTGGTCTGAAATGCCTCCAGGGAGGAAGTATCCACAACCTCCCTGGGCAACCTGTGCCAGTGTCTTACCACCCTGTGATGGATAGGAGCTAAGTTTTCTGCACTGTTCAGGGTTTTAGAAGTAAAAGTTCTGTGTTGTGATGGCAAAAACTCATTCAGGTTTCTTAGAATCATAGAATCAGTCACGGTTGGAAGGGACCACAAGGATCATCTAGTTCCCAACCCCCCCTGCCTTGGGCAGGGATGCCCTACCCTAGGTCAGCCTGGCCAGAGCCTCGTCCAGCCTGGCCTTAAACACCTCCAGGGACAGGGCCCCAACCACCTTGCATCTTTTATTGTTTGTGGGGAATCACACATCCCAGTATTCATTATCCTAAGACCTTGGAGATTTGCTCTCCTGACATGTTGCTATCATTAGGGGTGGCAGATGAAAGGGCTTCCTGTGTTTGAAACATGTAACCACTCAGAGGCCAGCAGCCAAACCTTGTTTCTGTGTGGACCTCTTTCTCCAGGGAATCAGGGGAAGGTGGAGCATAATTCCTGTGAGGAGCAGTCAAAATGATGCCAGTTTTAACTGCACCAGGGCAAGGTCCTTCCTTTTTATTTGCAAGGACAGCTAGAAGTGACAGCCCTGTTCTTCGATTCTATTTTTGCCTTCAGCAGTCCTTTATGGACTGCAAGATGTCTCTGCTTGCTGTCTGAAAGGACAGCTTTTGAGTTTTTGTAGGGCTCCCAAAGTGCATCCTTTGAAGGGCAGCTGTCAGACAGAATGAGACACTTTGGAGAGCTCACACTCCTGTGTTACCAAAATGGGCTCTGGTGCTGCTGCAGTCTGACACAAAATGCTACGGCAAATTTTGTCACAGATAGAATCATAGAATGGTTTAGGTTGGAAGGGACTTCAAGGATCATCCAGCTCCAGCCCTGCACCGTAGGCAGGGATACTCCCCACTAGAGCAGGTCACTCACAGCCTCATCCAGCCTGGCCTTAAACACCTCCAGGGAGGAAGCATCCACAACCTCCCTGGGCAGCCTGTGCCAGGGTCTCACTACCTTCACTGTAAAGAACTTCCTCCTAACACCCAGTCTAAATCTCCCCTCTGCCAGTTCAAACCCATTCCCCCTCATTCTGTCATTACAAGACCTTGTAAATAGTCCCTCCTGAGCCTTCCTGTAGCCCCCTTCAGATATTGGAAGGCCACTATAAGGTCTCCTCGAAGCCTTCTCTTCTTCAGGCTGCAGAGCCTCAACTCAGCCTGTCCTCAGAGCAGAGCTGCCGCAGCCCTCTGAGCATATTTGTGGCACTCTTGTGCTGGGGGCTCCAGAATTGCACACAGCACTCCAGGTAGGGTCTGTTAAGAGATGTGCAAGATGATTGTCTTGGATGTGGTAAGGAAAGAGAGAAAAAAGGAGGATTTCAGCAATCCAAGTGAAAATTTAATGCTAAACACTTGATGCCTTTTTAAAGTCCTTTAAAACTGCTTTCAGGCAGTGTAGCTTGAGATCAAGCTCCCTTGTGCATTATCTTCTAACAGACAGGAAAACAAAACTATAATTGAGCTCAATTTGACTTTTTTTGTGAAATTTTTGCTTTTTATGTGCTCCTGTGATGGCAGAGAACTTGACCTGTAAGACAGTGAGCTGCTAGGGAGCTCAGATAACAATCCATCCTATTTTGTGGGCAATGTGCTGCCAGTGCCATTAAATAAAACAAGTGGTGAGAGAGACTCTAGCTACACATAGCATTGTGAAACACTGAGAGGCTTTGCAGACAGAATCTGGCAGTGCTAAATGGTGGAAAATGTCCTCATTAAATGAGCATTATGAGGGCCAAAGGTGCCATTAACCAAGCAGGGAGCTGCTGGCTGCAAAATGAGCCATTTAATTGGGAGAAGTCAGTGCAGAGCAGCAGTGGCTTTGGGAAGAGAATGCTAATAGGGTTCTTGGGGTATGGCTATGCAAAGAGGCATGCCTTAAGATGTGATTTCTTTACATTTCCTGCCTTGTTTTAGCCCCAGCATTCATGTGGTGAGGTTTTTTTCAGCAGACTAGACCCACATCAAGGGTCCTGTTCTGGCAGTGAGTGCCTGATGAACCTCTTTAGAACTTGGCTGTGTGAGGCATGGGAGAGCTGTTAGCATTTAGCCTTTGCTGCTAACCAGCTTCTCTAGGTTGTGAGTGTGTCTCTGCTGACAGAATTCCCTGGCTCTCAGCTGTGGAAGAAAATCATACTCTGTATTAAGGTGGTTTTCAGATGGGTTAGACTTCTTGCTGCACATAAACTTCAGCATTTAGGCCTGGTTAATGTCATCTGAGTTGGAATTAGCCCAGCCTGTCTTTCTCTGCACTATTAATAGTTTGGCTCTGCACTGAGGCTGGCAAACTCACCTTGGATTTTTAGGGAGCCTGAGATGGAGTAACCAGGAGCAAGCTCCAGCTTGTTCTGTGCAGTCCTCCATCTCTTGGACTCCCCACAGTGGTCTCTGCCTAGCCAGAGGACTTTTCCAAACCATTCTGATCTAGTGGCAAAGAGCTTCTCCTAAATCAGTGCCATTTGCCTTCTGTCACTGCTTTGGGTCCTGATCCACACAAGTATGCAGACCCTCAGCATCCACTGCTGGCTGCACAGTGGGACTTGAGGTGTTCCTGTGGTTCTGTAGTCAGTTTCCTTCTGAAGTTTCTTTGTGAGTGCTGATATTCAAGCCCAGATGATGTCCCTTAAATTCAGTTTTATGAAGCTTTGATTTCCTCTGGGATGTGTAAAATCATTGGCCACTCACCAGACAAACCTTGATGTAGTTCTGCAGATTGGATGAGACAGAGCCAGACTTCATCATCCCTTAGCCATGTCCCCTTACCATCACATCTACATGGGTGTTTTCAACACTTCCAAGGATATGGACTCCACCACTTCCTTGGGCAGCCTGTTCCAGGCCTTGACAACTTTTTTGGGGGGGAAGAAATTGCTCTAATGTCACACAAACAGAACCACAGAAACATGCATGTGGGCAAAGCCCCTCAGGATCACCAAGTCCAACCTAGAACTCTACAAGATTCACCTTAAACCATAGCCCTAAGCACCACATCCAAACAGCCCTTAAGCGTAGCCAGGTTGGGTGACTCCACCACCTCCTTGGGCAGCTCATTCCAGTCCCTGACCACTCTCTCTGTGAAAAACTTTTTCCTGATGTCCAATCTAAACCTCCCCAGCCTCAGCTTGAGGCCATTCCCCCTTCTGTCTCCAGTGACCTGTGAGAAGAGCCCAGCAGTAGCCTCTCCACAATGTCCCTTCAGGTAGCTGTAGATAGCAACGAGGTCTCCTCTCAGCCTCCTCTTCCTTACACTAACCAGCTCCTTTAGTCACTCCTAAGATTAATTCTCCAGGCCCTTGTCCAGCTTTGTTGCCTTCTGGACCCCTTCCAGCACCTCCACATCTCTCCTGTATTGTAGTGCCTAAAACTGAACACAATACTCGAGTCCATCCTAAGCCTCCCCTGCCACAACTTGAGGCTATTTCCTCTTGTCCTATTGCTTGTTCCCTGGGAGAAGAGACCAACCCCCACCTCACTACAGCCTTCTTGGGGAGCTGAAAGGTTCACCTCAGCCTCCTTTTCTGCAGACTAAACATCCCCAGTTCCCTCAGCTGCTACTCACCAGACCTGTTCTACAGACCCTTGACCAGCTTCCTTGCCCTTTGGACATAGCAAACTCCATCACCTTAGCTCAGATCCTGTTTCACAGCGAGCAGCAGGGGCCTGGGTTGGCTGCTGTGGATTAAGTAGCTGCTTGTTGTTAACTTGCACTGTATTTGAAGCTGTCTAAACATCCTGGGCCTTTTGTATTTGCAGGTCATGCTTGGAGACATGGAAGTGGTGGCAAACCTGGCTGCAGCAGCAGGTCTGCTGGCAGGATCTGAAGATCTGTAGATGGCTAAAACTTCATCTTTTCTCCTGTGGTGGCCAAAATCCACTGCAGCCATTCCAAGTGCCTTTGATGCTGCTTGTGTTTGGAGTGTGTTCCTTTAACCTGTGTACCCAAATGTCTGTTTCAAAACCCTTTTATCTGTGTCCTTCCTGCTCTTGGCTCTCCTCCAGCCATGAGCTGTCCTCTCGCCCTTCTCCCAGTCACCTCAGCTCAGACACTTGACACCCAACTGTTGTTGTAGAGAAAACTGGGATTGAAAGGTGATCAAGAACGATCTGGAATCCCAACCTAAATAAAGAAGCCACCTCTAACAAGTCTGCAACTTTGCTTCTGTGTCCATCTGTAACTGTTTAAGACTTTTTGTACCTGAGGACTGGGGCAGGTTTTTACTTTTCACACTGAATGGCAGAATTTTGCTGCTCACTTCCATCCCCCTGTGGCACAAATTACCCAAATAGCAGTTCAGTGTTCTGGTTTTTTTTTTTTCCCTTCCTCGTTTTTTTTTTTGTCCTTGTGTTTTTTTTTTCCAGCTACTGTGGGAAATCTGGACAAGACACGAGTAAAATCTCTTTGCCTTGAGTAAATCTCTTTGCCTTGAGTCATTCTCTCCCATATTGCAGTGGAGCTTGTAAACCTCTAAGCACGTGGCTGCAAACAGTTGTCCTTTTGTTCAGTGGTGAACAAAACTTGGATGTGTTTTGGCGGGGGGCAGTAATTAATTGCTGGGAGTGTCCCCTGCCCTTCTGGGTTGTGCAGTTAGTGGTGATCTGGCAGTTCTTGGCTGGTTTTTACTGCAATAAAGCTGAAGTATGGGGTTGTCTCAAACTTAAATACCAGTTTAAGCACATCAAGGAATGTGGTGGTTGTCTAATGCTGCTGCTGAGGGAGGGAGGAGTGGGAGCTAAGGGTGGAAGTGCCACTTTTCTGGACAGAATTCACCAGCAGATTTCCAAGTGCAGAGGGAAGGGTGGAATAAATGGCCTTCCTGCAGATCTGCAGAGAAGATTGGGCATGGCTGTTAGGTTCCTTTTATTCTAACAGCAGAAGAAAATGAATTTGTCAGTGGAGCTGGTTGCCATGGGGATGCAGGACAATAGCTGGGATGGCTGCGTGGGACCCAATTCCACTCTCCCAAGTGCTCTCACCTGCACCAGCACCCACCAGTGCTGACCTGGAGCTGAGACTTTTGCCTACCTTCAGAGTGTTTGTCCAGAATTATGGGTGGCTCCAAGGGGCTGAGGACTTGCCACCACCCTTCAGACACTAAACCTCTCAAGCACTCAACCTTCCCGTGGATGAGTTACGAGGCGAAGCCAAGTCCTCTGTGGGAAGGCAGCGGCGCTGGCTCCCTGCTAGATTTAGAGCACTGTTGACACTGAAACATCTCCTCCATAAATACCAGTGAGAGGTAATGATGATCCTGTGGAACTAATAGAAGGAAATAGTGGTCCAAAGGGCTCGTAAATTCCCAGCCACGACACTACCCGTTGCCATCAGAGGCTCTGAGTGCTGTCAGATGTATTTTTATCCTCGGTGGTTGTACCTCAGACAGACTCCACTCAGCCATTGCTGGATTGTGCTGGGGACAGGGCAAGCTCAGGGTGGTTTCCACAACTCTTTTCTCCCTACCTGTAGCTTTAAAAGGTTCTTACAGGCTGAGGAACAGGGTGTAGTTGGAGACCTGGTAGTACTGCCACAGCCAAATCAACGTTGCTGAAAGCTTGCCTGAAAAGTCATTTTAGTGGTAAGAGAAGCAGGGGGCTGTTGTGGTATTAATCTTGAACCTCTCCAGCTGAGTTTTAGGAGAATTAAACCAAGAGGTTGGCTTAAACCTGTTTGAATATTGTGAACAGTAACTCAGAGAATCACAGAATGGTAGAGGTTGGATAGGAACTCAAGAACTGAGTCCAAACATCCCTGATAGAGCAGGATCACCTGGGGCAGGTCACACAGAAACATGACCTGGCAGGCCTTGACACCCTCCAGGGATGGAGACTCCACCACCTCTCTGGGCAGCCTGCTCCAGTGCTCGGCCAACGTCAAAGTTCCTCATGTTTAGATGGAACTTGCTACGTCCAAGTTTATGCCCTGTTACTGGGGATCACTGAGAAGAGTCTGGCCCCATAGGAGGCCCACACACATTAAGCCATCAGAGTGGTTTGTGTTTAGCTCTTTTCTTTTAAGCTATTAAGCACATACATTAACCCATCAGGGTGGTTCATGGTTAGCTCTTTTCCTTTAAGCTATTAACCCATCAGGGTGGTTCATGTTTAGCTCTTTCCCTTTAAGCTATTAACCCATCAGGGTGGTTCATGTTTAGCTCTTTCCCTTTAAGCTATTAACCCATCAGGGTGGTTCATGTTTAGCTCTTTCCCTTTAAGCTATTAACCCATCAGGGTGGTTCATGTTTAGCTCTTTCCCTTTAAGCTATTAACCCATCAGGGTGGTTCATGTTTAGCTCTTTCCCTTTAAGCTATTAACCCATCAGGGTGGTTCATGTTTAGCTCTTTCCCTTTAAGCTATTAACCCATCAGGGTGGTTCATGTTTAGCTCTTTCCCTTTAAGCTATTAACCCATCAGGGTGGTTCATGTTTAGCTCTTTCCCTTTAAGCTATTAACCCATCAGGGTGGTTCATGTTTAGCTCTTTCCCTTTAAGCTATTAACCCATCAGGGTGGTTCATGTTTAGCTCTTTCCCTTTAAGCTATTAACCCATCAGGGTGGTTCATGTTTAGCTCTTTCCCTTTAAGCTATTAACCCATCAGGGTGGTTCATGTTTAGCTCTTTCCCTTTAAGCTATTAACCCATCAGGGTGGTTCATGTTTAGCTCTTTCCCTTTAAGCTATTAACCCATCAGGGTGGTTCATGTTTAGCTCTTTCCCTTTAAGCTATTAACCCATCAGGGTGGTTCATGTTTAGCTCTTTCCCTTTAAGCTATTAACCCATCAGGGTGGTTCATGTTTGGCTCTTTCCCTTTAAGCTATTTTCAGCCTTGGATGCTTCCACAGCTGACACACCTGAGAGGGAATGGCCTCTGCTGTCAGCTGCAGACTATGGAGCTTCACACAAGCCACAGCATCTGTCTGGGGTCAGGCACTTAGGAATGGAAGAACTGCCAGGACTCTCCACTGCGGGGAGGACAGCCTAGCTGCCTCCTAAACCACAGCTGGATCTGTCAGGGGGGAGGGTGTGTGACTCAAACACTTAAGGAGAGATTTGTGAATAGGGAGCTCTGCCTTTTCCCTCCTGTTTCTATCCCAAACGAGCTGGCACTCAAAGGAGCTGCAGTCTGACTGGCGACGTCCTGGTGCGCCTCACGCGAAAGCTGTTTATTTACATCAGAGACCTTCATCAAAAGAAGATGTGACAAGTACAGCACGAATGATTCATCCTCCTCGCTGCCTTCCTGCTCATCAGCAAACAGTTCCACCTGTCCAGCTGGGCTCCACTTCCTCACCATTCCCATCTCATCTTCTTCCCCCCAGCTCTTGCCAGCCGTGCCGCTGACCCTGCGGCGCGGTGGAAGTCGTGATGCTCAGGTTGCCGTGGAGGAGAAGGGGCTGCAGCGATGCTGACCTCCCTGTGTGGGGGAGAGGATGGAGACACAGGTCTTCGTGGCAAAACCGCAGACCCTAGGGCCCTGCTTTCCCCTCCCCCTCCTCCACCTCGTTAAGAGTATTTGGTGTTTGAAATCTTTTTCCAGAGCAAGGTCTTGAGGTTGTTGAGCACGAGGGAGTGGTGCACCTCCATCTGGCTGGCCAAGCCGCTGAGGGTCGTGCAAGTTCGGAGCTGCTTCTGCAGGTCATCTTTCAGCTCCAGGGGTGCCCCATGCAGCAGGTAGTCCTGCAGCAGCCCGCAGACCTTGGCCAGGTTGGGCTGCACCACATCGCTCTTGCACTGCTTCAGGAGCTTGTCGCACGAGGCCGTGCAGTCCTTCCCGTAGGTGCAGTCCGCGTTCTGCTCACAGTGACGGCCCTTGAGGAACCCTCTGATTGTCAGCTCCGTGGCTACCTTCCTCAGGTTGACCATCTTGAAGTCGTACTTGTCGTTGTAGCCCACGTTCCTGAAGCTGGTCTCGCAGATGTAGAAGCTGCCGTAGGTGCCGTGGAAGATCTCCTCCACGAACTCCAGCAGGCCGATGGCGATCTTCGCCCGCCGGGGCCAGGCTGGCGTGAACCACTGCTGGATGATCTGGTGGGCAACTGAAGGCAGCATTGACTGGAGGAAGGGGGGGACATCGACCCCGTAGAGGGAGGTGTGAGGGATCTTCTCGGTGACGTAGAGGTCCCCGCAGTGCCCCAGCAGCTTGGAAGTGTGCTCTTTCTCGTGCAAGGAGAGCATGAGGAGGAACTCGTTGAGCTGAAGCAGCGCCCAGATGGATTTGGCCTCTGCTAAAGACACTTTCCCATCCCGGTTCACATCTGCCATGGCGATGATGCGGCTCACCAGGGCTGCAAGAGATGGCTGATCTCCCAGGTTGGACTGCAAACAGAACAAGAAAATGGCATCAGACCCTTGGAGATGTCTGTGTTTGGGCTCCATGGCACAGAACTCAGCTGGAGAAGCCAAGAACAGAGCTTGGGAGAGGAGGAAACAGCCACCCTGCTCCAGCAAATTCCAGTGTGTATGGCTGGATGGATTCAGCTCCAGCAGGATTTTACCAGCTCTAGACCTTGGTGAGAACAAGCTTTTGAGAGCACAGGCCAGGCAGTCTTCTGTCCTGCTCTGCAGCAGGGTAATTGCTGCAGCACTGCCAGGGCCTCCTGTGGGCTCATGAGGAAGCTCTGCCCAGCACAGATGCCACCCACAGCAAGGGTACAGAAGCTCCAGGGACTGGAATTGCTGTGGGAGCTTGCAGGACTTTCTCAACTAATTCAGTACTTGTTCTGCAGAACATCTAAGGAGTCTTCCCCAGCACCCAGCAGCTGGTGAGTAGGGGCATGGGCCAGAGGTGCTCTTAATTAAGGAGAAGGAAAGGCACAATTCCAGCTGTGTGGCATCAGACCCACAAAACCCCAGCGGGACTCTGTGCTGACCTTCAGGAAGTTGAGGAGCATTTCCTTGAACTCATCCATCGATGTCCCTCGTGTGGGTTTGTCAAAGAGGACCACATCCCTCCTGGGCATAGAGTCTGGGTGGCTGTCTGCCTTCAGGGCTTCTTCGATGCTGCATTTGATGATCACCTCCCTCCCCCTCCAGAGCCCACTGTAAACCTACAGCAAAGGGGAGAGGACGCAGCCATGAGAGGGGAAAAAACAAAGCCAGTGCAGAGAACTGGTTTCTGGTTTTGGTTCAGGGCAGTTGGTTCAGGGGTGGGGTGAGAAGCAGATGTGCAAGTGGGTGGAGGAGGACATTTCCTGAGGTTGGTGCTTGCACCCACCTGGTGGTTTCCTTGGTGGAGCAGAGACCTTACCTGCTGGGTGGGAGAGGAGGAGAGGCAGTGCTGGAAGATGAGGCTGCGCTCCTCACACAGGTCTTTGCACGTGGAGCCAGAGATGATTCCTTTCTTGTACTGGTCACACTGGGGAGAGGAAGGCAGAGAGAGGAGCTCAGCATGGGCAGCTCCTTCACCTGAAGAAGCCTGGTGGAGACCTTACACTCTCCACTTCCCTTGAGGAGTTGCAGTGGCAGTAGCTAAGAGTCCAGCCTCTTCCGACGCCCCAAACTCCCCACTCTCTCTCTACCAAACAAATCCCAGCCCAAAATCTTCTCTGCTCTCAAACCCAAAGATTTGTAATGGCCCTGGAGGAAGGATTTTAGCGAGGGAGACACAGAGAGAGGAGCATGTAGGCTGGGCCCCAGCCAAAGGAGCAGCTGCTCTGGGCAAAGCCCTTCGGGGTGATTTGGTGTCCGGGGCAAGATGGGGCCGGGCTGGCAGCATCCCCCTGTGCTGCTGGGGGAACAGCAGGGGATTTGCTTCTGAGTGCAAGTTCAGAGGTTATGGGGAGCTGCCAGGGCTGGTGGAGAACGCAGCCTGGAGCTGGGCGAGGATGAGGATGCAGAGCATCCTCTGCAGAGCAGCAGCCCCTGCCGTGAAATGAGCTGGCCCCAGTCCAGGCAGTGGTGGGGACAGAGACAGGCGGTGGCTCGGCTCCATAAGCCAGGCAGCTCGATCAGAAGCTGGAGGCACCTCTGGGCAGGGGAGGCTGCAGCTCTGCAGCTTCTCAGCGAGAGCACAACAGCCTCAGGGCTGGAAACGGGAGCTGCAGATATTCACTGCCTCTTTTTCCCCTTTATTTTTCCTGGACGTGGATGGGAATTAACCCTTGGACCTGCTCCCAGGGGACATGGCCAGACACAGCATCCTAAACCCCGAGCTCAGAGCAGGAATTAGCACCCGAGCCCCTGTGGTCAGAGTCATGCAGAAAATCAAATTAAACGATCGGCGCTGTTGTTATGGCAATTCTGCCTCCCTCCGCTGAAGGATTGATGAGCCAGGCGCCAGCAGCCGGAGCCTGCCGTCCCCCTCCTCTCCTGGGCTGGGCAAGAGCCCTGCTGCCCTGCCACGGGGCACACGCAGCAGTTCCCGGCGGGGTTGGGGGGGGCGGTTCCCACTTGGCTGCTGGCCCCAGTGAGGCTGCAGGGAGCCTGCACCCCGCTGCAAACCCCGGGCAGAGTCAAAATGCACCAAACCAAGCACCCACCAGGGGCCTGCTCTTTGTGCAGGCTCTTTAGGGCAGTTACAGAGAGGTCCCCACGAACTGGCTGCTCCCCTTTGTTCTCTGGTTCTGCAGAGCTCGGTGGGGCTGGTATGATGCTCTCCCTGCCTGCAGATCCTGCTCTGACATTGCAGCTTCATCTCCACAGACATTAATCTGCCCAGCCTGCCCTGGCCTGCTTCCCTCTGACTTCACATTAATTTTTTTCCCTGTCACCCTGGCAGGTTAAGGTCACCTCTCCCACTCCCAGCTCCACGTGATGCCATGGAAGCAGCTGCCAGGAGGGCTCCTCAGCCCAGCTTTCGTGCAGGATGCTGTCCTGGCACTGCCTGCCCAGCTGCAAAGCACCACACAGAGCCTGGGGAGATAGAAACGGAGCTCCTCACTGACACCAGCACCCCGAAGTGCGACCTGTGTGGCTGCAGGGGCTGCTGAGCACCACTCACGATTATCATCCGGCAGACGTGGCCACGGCAGAGCTCTGAGTAGGACGAGTAGTGCATGTATGCCACCCAGCTGCCCACGAAGATGCCCAGCCACACCACCAGCAGGTATTTCACCTTGATGCCTGGGAGGCGACTCTGGAAGGAGAAGAAAACACTGGTGAAGGCCTGGGCTCTGCACCGGGCAGCGCCGGTGGACAGGGACAGCTTCTGCCCTACAAACCAACCTAAGCACTGGTGAAACCTTCAGGCTTTTTTAGATATAGCCACCAGTCCATTATGCAACTCCTGCTGCAAGTAGGTCACTTCAAACTCCCTAAAAGCAGGGAGATTACAGAGTGCTGGGCTGTGAGGAGCTGGTTGCCACACATTCCTGTGCCCAGGAGCCACTCCTGCCTGCTCTGCTGCCAGCACTCTCCTGCCAAGTCTCAGGTTCACCATCAGCGCTGTGAGAGGCTCTGCTCCTGGCTGGGCAGACCCTTCCTGGCAGACCCCTCCTGCAAAGCCCCATGGACACAGGAGGCTGCGGGTGCCAGTGTGGGAGCAGGAGAGTAATGAAGCTGGCAGCGCAGGGGCAATGCTCTCTGCAAACAGCTCAGAGGCTCCCAGCATCATTTCTTTTTCCTGGCTTCATCTCTTGCCCTCTGACCTGGTGAGAGCAGCACCGGTGCCATCTGTCTTCCCCACAGTGGAAGCAGTTTACATGACTCATGTGGCACAGCACAGATTCCCAGTGACTCCTAAAGGCAGGGAACTAATCCAGGCATCAAACACTCCATTCCCTCCAGTTTCTATGGATAATTCCTCCTTCATGTCAGGCCAAGATAGGTCTTGGCTAGTGGCCACCTCCAAACCTGCCTCTGTCCTTGTGCTGGATCAGAGTGAAACCACAGCCTGCTGCTGCCCCACCATAACAACATGACAGGGATCCACATTTGGGTCTTGTAGCCCAAAACCTCTCCCAGCACTCCCCCCACAACGGGAAGCAGAAGTGGTGGAGCCTCCTGCCCTCCTTGATATTAGGAGGAAGTCGTTGGCAGAGAGAGTGATTGGCATTGGAATGGGCTGCCCAGAGAGGTAGTGGAGTTGGTGGAGCTGTTGAAACAAAGCCTGGATGGGGAACTTAGTGCCACAGCCTGGTTGATTGGCTAGGGCTGGGTGATGGACTAGATGAGCTTGGAAGTCTCTTCCAACCTGCTTGATTATATGATTCCTGCTTGCCCCAGCCCTGACAAAGAGCTCTGCAGGAGTGGGCAGGTAGCAGGCAGGTCTGCCTGCAGGCTGTGGTACTCTGCATGTTGATTGGAAATGCCCAAGTAGCCATGATGCCCACTTTGCCCATCGAGCAAGGGCACTGCTACGTAATGCCTGTTAAAGAGAAGCCAACCACGGGAAGGACTTAGCAAAGACAAAGGATGGGTGGCTGCTCCCGAGAGCCACAGACCAGCTCATGTCCCTGAGGTCAGACACACACCCCACAGCAACCTCAGTGCAGCAGTGCCCACAAAACCTGGCTAGTGGTGGGCACATGACCCACCCCTGCCATTAGCAAAGGGGCTCTTTCCCACGAGAGACACATCTTGGGATGCCAAAACCCTGGAATGCCCAAAATGTCCCTTTTTGCTTATTCAGAGCTAGAATCCATCACATTCCTGGGGCAGAAGTTGGGGGTCAAGACTGTAACCTGACCCAGGAATACAGCACTGAATTCTCACCTCATCATCCTTTAAATGGTGGGAAGAAACAGGAAGTAGAGGATGCATTGCTACAGGAGGTTCCTCTGGGAGTATTTTGGATTCATACCTGGTGCTAAGGTTTCCTCCAGGGACTCAGTCTCAAGGCACAGGGGCACATCACCTCAGCCAGCAGCCTGTGCCAAAGGGTCTCACCCCTTCGCCTGTGCAAGGTTTAGAGTGACTCTGGAGGACCTGGAAGTGACTTTGGTCTGGCCCTAACATCAAAGGCAAAATGGATGCAGCACCACAAAGTCCTGCTCCATCCCCACTGCTCCCTGCAACACCCTGGGAACACAAGGGGTTGTTTCACAAGGAGCCCCAGCAGCTGGGACTGTGCCAGGGCTGGTGTGCTCCTAGGGGGGTCTTGGCTTTGCTGTCACCTCCCTCCCACGGGAGATCCACAGATGTGAGCCCAGCACAAGGGCTACCCCCAGCTCCCACCCACCCTCACTCTGTACCCAGCTTCACTCACCCTGCCAGACCCAGTCCCCAGCCCCTGCCCATCAGTGCACTCTCTCACAACTGCTCCTCAGGCCTTTTGCTTGTCAGAAGACAGCAGCCAAAGGTCCATCTGCCCTGGGAGTGGAGCAGCACCTAGCCGGATCCCAGATTTCCTGGGGACCTACAGATGCTCTTAACACTCCCCTTGGCCATGCAGCCCTTCCTGCATGCGGCAAGCCCAGGGCTTTGTCCCAGCTTTGCCCCCACCTCCTGCCAGCATCCTCTGCCTGCCAGGTATCCCCTTCCGTGTCCCCTCCAGCGGGATAACCTCTCTGGTCCGGGACCTTCACCAGACTCGAGATTTCTCATTCCATGGCTGCAGGGAAAACACCCTGGTCACAGAACCCCAGAGCACTGAGACAGGTCCCCAACCCCCCTCGGCAGCTAAGGGATAGGGAGGGGGAAAAGAAACAGAAAAGAAAGAAAAGAGAGGGAAGAATCCATCCCCGCCGCTGCAGCGGCTCCTTCGCTCCCCGGTGCGGGCTGGCGGAGGGCTGGGCTGCCCGGATGCTCCACGGTCGGTGCGGCTCCCCCAGCAGCGGTTATGCAACGGTCTGCGGCTCCCGGTGCCGGACCATGTCCCCTCAGTGCGGATCGAGGTCCCCCCGGCGCTGCTCCACGTCCCCAGTGCCGTTCCCCGGCCCCCTAACCCCTTGCACCGGTCGGCGTGAGGACCGCGGCGAAGCATCCCTTTGTGCACGGCTGGTGCCAGGATGCAGAGACGGGCATCACCCAGCCCTGCTCGGCCCGCACCATCCCCCCCTGCCCAGCTCCGGACCAGCCCTCCCAGCCCTGGCGCATCGCCCCCGGTACCTGCAGGCCCTTGGAGAAGGGGCAGAACAGCACCAGATGCACCAGCCGCCGGATCCTCCGCATGCTGCGGGCACCCCGCGGCCACGGGCCTCAGGCTCCGGGGGGCATGGCCGGGACCCCCTCCCCGCCTCGCCGCCGGGGACCGGGGTGAGGGGGACCGGGATGGAGGCCAAGCCGCTCCACTGCAGCTCCCGGCCCGGCTCCGCCCGACTCGGCTCTTCCCGGCTCGGCTCGGCTCCGCCCGGCACGGCTCGGCTCGGCTCGGCACGGCTCCGCCCCGAAGCATCAGCACCTCCCACCCATCCCACCGGCCCCGAGGTGCTGCGTGGGTCCCACCCACGCTGGGTTAATTCGACCTCGGGATCCCACCCGAGGTCTCACCGCAAAGCCCGGGAGTTCCACCCCTCCAAGCATCCCACTCCCCGGGCATCCCGACCCTCCCTGGGCATCCACCTCCAGGCTCACCAGGGGTCCCATACGGAGGCTGGCTGGTGGCAGATTCAGTCACGGACTGCTTTAAAGCTCGACTAGTCCAATCCCCCTGCAGTCAGCAGGGACATCTGCAACCAGCGCAGGTTGCTCAGAGTCCCGAACAACCTCATCTGGAGCGGTTCCAGCGATGGGGCAGCCACCACCTCCCTGGGCAGCCTGGGGCAGGGTCTCTCCACCCTCAGTGTCAAACAGTTTTTCCTCCTCTCTAGTCTGAATCTCAGTCTCTTGGTTTAAACCTGTCACCCCTTGTCCCTTTACTACAATGCCTCACGCAGAATCCCTCCCTACTTTTCTCCTCAGCTCCTTTGAGTACAGAGAGGCCACCAGAAGGTCTCCCTGAAGCCTTCTCTTCTCTGAGCTGAACAATTCCAACTCTCTCTGCCTGTCCTCACAGCAGAGAGCTTCCAGCCCTTGGATCATTATTTTGGTCTCCTTTGGGCCTGCTCCAAGAGGTCTTGGTCTTTGTCTCTCCTGTGCTGAGGACTCCTGAACTGGACACAATACTCTTCACAGTACTGCTGACCCTGCAGATGCCCTGCCTCCTGACCCCAGCATGCACAGCAGATCAGGTTTGATTTAAACTAATTTTGGGTGTCAGCCTGGAAGAGCCCCCCCCAGGTCTGTGAGCTAGGGGCTGCCTTTCCCTCCTCAAGGCTGAGATCAGCTCTGGCTCCTGCTCACCTCAATCTCAAAGCAGAAGTAGCTCCTGAGCTCCCTGTCTGTGTCGCTCTGGGAAGGGAAACCTCAAGGCAAGACAGAGGCTGCTTTGTGTCAGGCAGGGAGCACACAGGCCAGGGACAGCCTCTTGTCCAGGGAGGTTGCAGTACACAGAGGAGAGCTAGAGCAAGGTGGGAAGAGAAGCACAAACGTGATGGAAAATGTTCTGGGAGGGTCAGTCATGAGGCTGTTGTTAAGACAATTCCTCACTCGCTGTTGGCATGTCCACTTTACACATTTGTCCCCTTTCCAGGGTCCAGATTGCTTCCTTATATTTGAATTTGACCCAAAATGACCCTTGAAAAACAAGCTGCTCTCTTCATACTCACTGGTTCCTACTCAATGTCAAGCACCAAGTGCCCAGGGACTACTTACCAAAAGCCTTTGCTGGCCTCATCAGAACAGGGACAATAAATAATGAGCATCAGAACAAAATGGAACCAAAACAACCCAACCCTGTGGCTCGTTTGCTGCCTTGTCTCACCATGGAGGTGACCCCTGCTGCTCTCACTCTGGGCAAGGCCAGCTCAGCACCACAGCCTCTGTGCTCACCTCCTGACCAGCCAACACTGCCCATGGCATCACTTTGGTACCAGGGCCAGGTTAATGTCACCTAATCCTCCTTCCAGCTCTCGTTTGTGCAGGTTTTTATGTCCTGCTGAAGCCAGGATGGTTCTCTGGAGCTTACACAGCTTATTTTTAGTTTTAATTAGCACAGTAAAAGAGTCAGCCTCTGTGATTTTTACTTATTTTATGGTGGAGTTGGTAATTTGGAAAGCAGCAGGGACAGGAGGATGCATTGATGGGTGCCTGGCAGAGGAGCCAGCTGTGGGGATGAGGAGGGTTCCCAGAGGTCCCAGTGCTGCTTTCCTTCACAGCTACAGTGAAACAGTTCTCTGCTCAAGGACTAACTAAATGCTTACTTCTCTCCAAGCCAGAAGATGCCATTTGCAAGCTTGCCTGAGCCTTCCTCAGAGAGATTTGCCTCGCATCACCCTCAGTGCATCTCAGAAGGCTGAGCAGCAGCTTTCTTGCTCTACCCGCCCTGGACTCTTCACCTACACCTCAATTCCTGCCTGCTGAAACTCTGCAGAACTAAACACAGAAGATGCCTTTTGGCAGCTGTCCTGCCTGTAGTGAAGTCACCTCCGTGCCCATGGCCTGGGCTCAACAGCACCCTCCTGCTGCAGCTCCCTCTGCCTCACTTTAGGAAGCTGAGCACTGTGCAAGCAGGCAGAATGAGACTCTCAGAGGAGATGGGAAATGACATGCCTGGGCTAAAGCTGAGAGAGGCCTGAAGTGCCATGATCTCAGCTGCAGGGCTCTGCAACATTCAGGGGTGGATCGTCCAGAGAATCTAATTAGGACCCAGCAGACCTTCCCGAGCTGTAATACACCAAGTAATTAAGTGATTAGTATTGATCGTTGGAATGCTTAATGAGCAGTTATCACTGAATGATTAATTAATCCAATCAAAAGCATAATAAAATTTCTGCAGGTGTGATTATATCTTGTGCTCCATGTGCACAGGCAGCAAGAGCTCTCCCCACGGTGTTCATCTCCTGTTTATATCCCAGGCACATGGAGGACCCTGAGATGCTTGCACTGCCGTCCCCCTCCTGCAGCCAGGGCTGCCCCTATGCCAGGGGTCTCTCCCCTTCCCAAACCCTCCAGGCACTGCCAAGCTGGTCTCCCAGCAGCAGGCAGGCATCCAGAGCTGCTCTGTGTGGAGGTGGGGAACGTGGTCTGCCAGCAGCTGCCAGCATCCAGAAGATGCTGAAAGCAGTCAGAGCTGATCTCCTCCCTGGGAATTCTTCCTTTGCTCCCTTGATTAAGTCTCTTCAGTTTCTCCTGATCACTCAGCCCACAGAAGCTCTGCTAATCTCTGCTAAACCCGCAGCGTGCAGCACACTCACATCTGATCACTTCTCAGCCATGAGGTCACCCTGTGGGCACATCCCTGTGCCCTCAGGACCCAAGAGCTCTCAGGGCACCCACAGCACTGTAAGTGTCATTTGCTGGCCCATAATATTCACTCAATTACATGATAATTGAGGCCCCATCCCTGGAGGTGTTTAAGGCCAGGCTGGATGAGGTTCTGGCAAGCCTGCTCTAGGGTAGGGTGTCCCTGCCCATGGCAGGGGGGTTGGAACTGGCTGATCCTTGTGGTCCCTTCCAACCCTGACTCATTATATGATTCTATCCTGTTTTTCAATGCTGAATAAATTCTCTTGCCAGCCTGAGCTAGCAGCAAAGCACAGAGCAGCCCTTACTTGTGAGCAAAGACCTCCACCCACCCATCCCTTTGTGCCCTCCACAGCACCCCCTACCCCCTGCCTTCCTCTCGGCGGAATGCCAGCGATGGGTGATAGCTGGGAACATTGCAGCCCAAGGCCATCACCCGCAGTGTCCAGAGCTGCTGTTTGGCAGCTGGGGTGCAGAACCCAGAACCAAAAGAGGGGCTCACGCTCACCCCCTGCCCGCGCTCTCCCCTCTCCGAGTGATGCCGTCAGGACCAGTCCCATGGCCACGATTCCTGCCCTGGGGCATGTGACGGCACCCGGCGTTCCCAGGCGCTGCTGCAGCTCAGGAGATGCTGGATCCAGGCTCTAATGCTCTTTTCTGTGCATCTTTTAAGGATCTGAGGCTGATCGCCAGAGCTTCCTGCACGGCACCCACAGCTGGCTCCGCACAGCGCCGGCAGCTGCCTCCGCCGGGCCCTGCTGGGGCTGAGCGCAGCGGTTATAATTAGAAATGCTAATCAGCTCTTGTGTTTCTGGCTTGACAGCCCTGCCACCCCCAGCACGATCTTCCCTCCAATCTGTCCTATGCTTACCCTCTCGGTTGCCTCTCCAAATCCCTGCTCCATGTAATTAAGCACCAGGGAATTAAGGAATGGGGCAAAACCTGGAGCTGCTGGGGCTCCTCACACGCTTTGAGTCAGGCATGCAGAGCTTGTTGGGGATGCTATGGGGTGGTCTCACTCTCCATTCACCACCAACCACTGGGCTGGGGACACCCCTGCCCCTCACCAAGAGCCTTGGCACTGAACCATGGGGTGGAAGAGGTGCCTAAGAGGCAGTGTTGGGGTTAAAGGCAAAGGATGGTGGCTGTGGCCGGGAGCTGCGCAGCTTTGCCAGCCCAACCGCTCTGGAAGGAGAGCTTCTCTCATTAGGATTTCTGTCATGTGCCAGCCGCGGGCTCTTCCCAGCTGAGGAGGAAAAGGAGCTTGCAAAGGAGCACAGAGGCTGAGCAAGCAGATCTCTGCACAGGCTTAGCTGGTTGCAGAGTGATTTATCATCACCGTTTGCATGAGGAGACCCAGCCCAGGGGGTTCCTCCCTCTTCAGTGCCTGCAGGCAGCTCCTGCCAGCTCCCATCCCCCCTGCACTGCTCTCTGCCCCAAGCCAGAGTGGTCCTGTTGCTGTGAGAGCCAGGATATAGCTTTCCTGTTTTTTTTTTACAGCAAGAGTGGTCAGGCACTGGAACAGGCTGCCCAGGGAAGTGGTGAAGTCACCAACCTGCAGGTGTTCAAGAAGCCTGTGGGCATGGCACTCTGGGACATGGTTTAGTGGCCATGGTAGTGTTAGGTTGATGGCTGGACTCGAGGATCTTACAGGTCTTTGCCAACTGAAACAGTTCTGCTCCCTGGGCAGCCTGTTCCAATGCCTGACCACTCATTCAGGAAATAAATGTTTCCTAATATCCAACCTAAACCTCCTCTGGCACAGTTTCAGGCCACTTCCCTATCACCTGATGCTAGAGAGAAGAGACCAACCCCCACCTCAACTCTGGCCTCCTTTTCAGGGAGTTGCATGGAGCAATGAGGGCTCCCCTCAATCTCCTCTTCTCCAGACTAAATCCTAGTTCCCCCAGCTGCTCCTCACCAAATCTGTTCTCTAGGGCCTTCACCAGCTTTGTTGCCCTTCTCTGGACCCCCTCCAGCACCTCAATGTCCTTCTTGGAGTGAGGGGTCCAAAACTGAACTCCACCCTACACACCATGACTTTGGGAGAAGGAGAAGTAGCAGAAACAAGAAGGTTCCACAGAAAGGGGGCCGGGAGGGCCAGACCACGGTGGCTGCAGTGGCGACAGCCTGATGAAAAGGCCCTGGCAGCACTGGGAAAGCTCCAGGGATGAGTGGGGTTGGGTTTGTCATGACCAGTTGAGTCCCTGCAGCACCGAGGTGCAGGTTTCACACATCGCGTGAGCAGGGTCCCGAGCATCCAGGAATTAATGAGGACCTGACCCTGTCTGCTCAGCCACTCGAGTCCTGCCAGTGCAGACAGCTGGCTTAAGAGGCCCCTTGATTCTTTACAGATCAGATCAATCCAGATAGTTATAATCTACTCCTTGTGAAATCTTGGAGCAGCCTTTGCTACCCTGCTAGCTCAAGGGGAACAAAAGCAAGCAAGAGGGAGAGGTCATGATGAACTATTGATTGAGCAGCCGGCGGTGCTGCTCCCAGAGCTGGCTTCTGCAAAGAACTCACCCGGGACAGTTTGCCTCTCTGTCTCTCACTGATGCTCCCCCATTGATCTTCCCTGACAGGCAGCAACTACAAGAATTGTTTTTAGCTGGAGTCATTAAGAGGCATTAATCAATAACAGGGGAAACAGAGAGAGAGAAACTGTTTGTTTCATGGAGATATATTCCCCCTGTGGATCTCAGCCCATTGGTGTGTGTGGTTTATTTCCAGCAGCCAGAGATACCTGCCAGGAAAAGAATTCACCTTCTGCTGGACTCTGGCACTTGGAGGAGATCCTGAGCTGATTGCAACATGCTGGCAGCTCCCATCCAAGCTATGCAATGAGAGGAGACCACCTGCAGAGTTCATGGCATCCGATTCCATGTACCCCAGCATCCTACCTAGCACCCTAAGTCACCCAGGCCCTCTGTTCCCACACAGTATCCTAGGAGGAGCTAGACACTGATTCCATATGCCCAAAGTGCTGGATACTGCTTTCACATCACCCTTCTGCTCAATCCAGTTGCCACTTTGCAGTGGTGCAATGGTTGACAGCAGCTTGCTCAACGATCCAGCCCCGTGGTGGAGCTCAGGTTCTGCCCAGTGGCTCAGTCCACGGTGCTGTAGGTAAGACCTGGAGTTCATTCTTGTGGCAAGACTGGAGCCCTTTGTGAGAGAAACACTCCTTGTGCTGAAAGCACTCCAGGCTTCACCACTGCTTCCTGCCCCAACGGTGCCAGTACATTCCCGTGGCTGGGTGGCAGCAACACCCAGTTTTCCTTTCCTAGCAGCTCCTGTGCTCAGCCCCAGCAAGTATCTGTGTAGATGCAGGAGCCCATTTTTACCTTGGAGAGCAGGGAAAAGGAGCTGGAGATGTGCTCAGGAGCAGGAGGATGGGATTGCCTTCAAAACCAATCACCTGCTGCAGGCAAAGCAACCAGCAGCTCCAGGGCAAGCTGGGGCCATGGAGGTGCTGCAGGCTCAGCCTGGGGAACGATCTGTGACGCAGGAGCTGAGCTGCCATTTAATTGTGGACTTAGCCCAGAGGACATCGAGTACTGCTGCGTCCCACAGGCGTTGGCACACCCTGTGGCACCGCACCAGCAGGTCTGGCAGCTTGGGAATGCCACGCTCAGCATGCTGCCTGATGCCTGCATACTGGAGGGAGCACGGCTCCTGCAAACAGGGTCTGCGCTGAGCAGGCACCAAGTGATGCCTCAGAGTAAGGGAAATGCCCTTTTGGAGGCAGGGATGGAGATCCCTACAGAGATCTGCTTCCCTTTCCTCCCTGGGGCATGTCTTGCCTTGAATCCCAAGGCCCCAGCCTCCTGCTGCTCCAGCAGTAATTACAGCAGCTCCCAGGGGGACGAGGATCTTCATCTTCGCTGTAATTACAGCTCCATGTCCGCAGCAAAAGGATCAGAGGCAGCAGAGGAGGAGGAGAGGAGGTTTCTGCTTGGAGGCAGGTTGCACCGTGGTGCACACAGCAGGCACACATGCTGGCCACAAGCATCTGAGAGAGTCTTGAGACACTCAGAGCTCAGCACCACCACCTGAATTTAGCCCATCTGGAGCACCCTGCGATGTGAGTCTCTGATGTGGGACATGCAGCAAATGCCTCTTCAGTCCCAGGCTGCCCTTGGCTAACAGCTTTGCCTTCTCTGTTCAGTCCACCAGTCTCTAGGTCAACCACCCAGCCCCTTCCACCAGCACAAAAAACATTAGAAACAATTTGGTTTCCTTTATTCACAGATGACCTTTGGGGGAAAGCCTAATCCTACTGCAACTGGGAAAAAAACAACAACCCAACAGTCACTCCAATTTTGCAACCTTGGGGCTGCAGCCAGAGAAGATGCTTGTTCCAAGGCTGAGTCCTGTGCTTGGTACACTTCCATTGTACCTGGAGCCTCTCCTGGTGAGAGGTCTCGCAGAGAACATCAGGTGCAGGGGGATTTCCAGTCCTAGGTGTACAGAGGCCAATGCAACAGTAAGATCTTGCAGCCTCGTGTGTTTGCTGTCTCCTGGTTTTGGCAAAGTCTGCCAAGAGGAAAAAGGCAAAATCAGTGGTGGGGGACGTGGTGGAGAGTAAGACTGAGCAGTGATCCTTGACTGGGCTTGGTGGCCCAGGGCACCTGCAGAGTATTAGGGTGCTGTCTGTGGGGCTGGCAGGGGCTGTGTGGGACTTGAAACTTGCTAAGTGCTCCAATCTCTGATGAAGAGGACCATAAAGCCACAGCTGCAGGGAACATTCAAGCAAATACCACAGTGGCTTTCTCAACTGAGTTATTTGTAGGTGTGGAAAGGTCACGGGAAGGAAGGCTCTGATGATCTAACAGACTTCTGCACTACGTTTCTCTCTTAATTGCTTGTTCCCAGGGTCAAACTACCTCAGGCTCTTTCTCTTTCCAGTGACCAGCCAAGGCTGTGTGTGCAGAACCCCAGCACTGGAGCAGCTGAGCAGCCTCATGCTTCTAGGTTTGGTGCAACCCCATTGCTACGTAGGCCTGAGGGTTACCTCAGTGCTCACAGCAGCAGATTCAACTCAGCCCACAACAGGGAGTCATCATCCCTGGAGGTGGTCAAGAAATACACAGACGTGGTACTTTGGGACATGGTTTAATGGCCATGGTGGTCTTAGGTTGATGACCAGACTTGGTGACCTTTTCCCACTGAAACAATTCTATGAACCTATGAAAATCCACCTCAAAGAGGTAAAAGAATGCTGACAGCAATGCATGGTGAGCAGAAGGCTCCACAGGGAGGTGCTGCTGACAGGATTTCTGTGGCTGGGTCCATAAAAAGTCATAAAGCCAAGAGTGTTACACTTGACCTTCGTTTTCTGATGTCTTATAATAACGTGGCAGTGTCTTTTATCTTTTATTTGTCTTGATTTATTACTTCCTTTGGAAACAAGGTGTGACCTCACTGCTGATGACTGCCTCCTGACCGGAAAAGAAATGGAGCCAGGGAGAATCTCTCCCACACATGCAGAGAAGGGATGAGAGGGAAAGCACTCAGCAGGATAGGAAAGGAAGGAGAGACGTGTCCATGGCAGCAGCATGCAGGGCTGAGTGGGTGTGGAGCAGCAGGAGGCTCAAGGCTGGGCAGGTGGGTGCTCAGTGAGGACCCCCCATGTTGGGGTTGGGTCCATTTCCCTGCCCATTGCCTCACCGTGCAGCTGCCCTCCACTTCCCGCAGTGTCTTTGGCAGCAATACTCAGTAGCCTGCTTCTCTTCAGCTCTGCCAAGGGACGTGTGTTGAAAGCAGCAGCTGGGTTTGGTGACATTCAAAGCAGGGGCAGGAGGAAGCAACCAGCCAAGACTCTTCATTCCGGGCCGTGTCGAGGCACGCATGTGCGTGGCTTAGGAGCCCTGCCAGGGAGAGCTGATAGTGCAAGCTCTGGCTTGCTCAAGCTCCTAGACAGCAACCCCTGCTGCAAAGCAGCCTTGATTGTTGTGGGCTTAAGGACAGTAAGATGATCCAATTTCAGGCCATTTCCTCTCCTATCATCTGATACTAGGGAGAAGAGACCAACCCCCATCTCACTCCAACTTCCTTTCAGGAGTTGTAGAAGGCAACTCATCCTCAGGCTCCTCTTCTCCAGACTAAACAATCCCAGTTCTCTCAGCTGCTGCTCATAAGACTTGTTCTATTTCAAGGCAGCTTTTCAAGGTCCCCGCTGAGGGTGCTGGAAGGCACTGGGTGCCACACAAACCTCCAACAGGCAGCACCTGCCACAGAGAATTTACTGCCTGGGTGCTTGCTGCTGCCAGCGTTCCTGGCCCCCCTCAGCTAGATAACCTACAGGGTACACTTGCAATGCTACTAAACAATTCAGTCAGAGGTTTTAACTATGCCAAACACACAGCACAACCTGGTAAGCTGCTGGGGTTTAGAAGAAAATTTGGAAGAGCTTCATTCTGGCTGCTGGAGCTTGGGAGGGCAGGGAAAGGGCTGCCTGTGCCTCTGCCCAAAAATGGCTGAGTTTCAGGGGTGATGAGGCTCTCCCTGGTGCGTTGTGCAGCATGCTGAGGCTCGCAGGCCCTCTTCCACCAGGCAGTTTGTTATGATAATGTTAACACACAGGCTGTCGTCATCTGGCAGCGTAACCATTGGCCTCACCGAGTAACTCAGTGTGACAGCTCTGCTTGCTCGAAGGCAGGCCCCTGTCTGCCTTCTAAGCTGGCATCAGAAACTGCTCCCCTTTCTTCAGCTGCAGCCTAATACGAAATGTTTCATTTGCATTACTCTGGATAATCCTTTGGGAGAGAGTGGAGAGAAGGGAATTACAGCCAAGCTCCTGTAGGAGCCCACACATTAAGCAACCACACAACCGCCATCCCCACGCGGTGCACCTGCTAACGCTGTGTGCCACTGGCACTGTGTCTTCACGGAACCATAGAACCACACAATCACAGAACCATAGAATTGTTTTGGTTGGAAAAGACCTCTAAGATCATCAAGTCCAAATGTTGACCCAACATCACCATGGCCATTAAACTATGTCCTGAAGTGCCATGCTCGCAGGTTTCTTCAAGGCCTCCAGGGATGATGACTCCAACATCTCTCTGGGCAGCCTGTTCCAATGCTTGACTACTCTTTCAGTACTGAAATTGTTCCTAGTGCCCAACCTAAACCTCCCCTAGCACGATTTCAGGCCATTTCCTCTCATCCTATCACCTGATACCAGAGAGGAGAGACTGACCTCTACCTCACTCCAGCCTCCTTTCAGAGTTGTACAGAGCAAAGAGGTCTCCCCTCAGTCTCCTCTTTTCCAGACTAAACAATCTCAGTTCCCTCAGCTGCTCCTCACCAGACCTGTTCTCCAGACCCTTCACCAGTTTTGTTGCCTCTCTCTGGACACAGTCCAGCAATTAATGTCCTAATGTCTGCCAATGGTGTTTGCAAGTGGAGCAGATTGGCTCAGACAGGCAGATGGAACAGTTTGCACAGCGATGGAGTCACCATCCCTGGAGGTGTTCAGGAAACCTGTGGACATGGCACTTCAGGACATGGTTTAATGGCCATGGTGGTCTTCTGTTTGAGATTGGACTCAATTATCTTGGAGGCCTTTTCCAATTGAAACAATTCTATGATTTTATCTCCAGTGACTTTCTTCCCCTGTCAACAAAAGCAGAGAGTCACAGGGATAATGCAGAACTGCTCCAGGCCAGCGTGTGTTCAGCTGGGAAGGTCTCGGTGACTTCCAGACACAACGCTGGAGCCAGGCTCCCTGCACAGCCTGCACAACATGGGCCAGAGGGATTAATCTAATGCTGCATGGAGATGCTAATACAATAAAGGTCCTTTGTGGCCTTAGCTGGAATCATGAGACCAGCTCTAAGATGTCATTGCCTGGCAGCTGCAGGGAGTGCTGGCCTCTAGCTCTCCCAAGAGAAGCTGTCTCCTGCTTCAAGCATTAAAGTGGGCGAGGATCAGTGAAAAGGCAGTGATCCCACCTTTGTTATGGTGGCAGCTTGTTTGGGAACAGCCACCTCCTCTGTTGTTGAGTCTAGGGGGAATCTAGGCTCGTTTGGGAAGGAGCAATCCTTTTTCCTTGAGTTTTCCAGCTGCAAAGAGGATCATAGAATCACAGGCTGGTTTGAGCTGGAAGGGATATTTAAAGGTCATCTAGTCCAGCCTCCCTGCAGTCAGCAAGGACATCTGCAACCAGAGCAGGTTGCTCAGAGTCCCAGACAGCCTGACCTGGAAAGGTTTCAGGAATGGGGCAGCTCCCACCTCTCTGGGAAACCTGGGACAGGGTTTTGCTACCCTCAGTGCAAACAATGTCTTCCCTTCCTTCTCTCTAGTCTAAATCTCCCTCTTTTAGTTTCAAACCACCATCCCTTATCCTGTCACCTTCTAAAAAGTCTTTCCCTATCTTTCTTATTGGCCCTTTTAAGTACTGAGAGGGCACCAGAAGGTTCCTCTGGAGCCTTCTCTTCTCCAGGCAGAACAACCCCACCTCTCTCAGCTTGGCCTCAGGGTGCTCTGACCATGGTGTCAGGATCATACCATACCCTGGTGAAATCACCAGAGCCACAGGACTGGGGCTTTGCTGTAAGAAGTGATGCAAAACCTGCTGAGGCCAGTGAAACAGCTTGTGTCAGTTTCTGCAGATGCATTTTCATCTCCCCTGCCAGTTTTTCACCCATGAAGCTGCTGGGCCTGATCCTGACCTAATCCCAGTGCTGGTGGGGAAAGCTCCATCCCACTCAGCACATTTGTGCAACCAGCATCAAGCAGCAGTGGAGAATATAGGTGAGACAAGGGGCAGGGAAATGTGGTGAGTGTGGATCTGCCACAGAACTTGCAACTGACCCAGGCTGACCTTAATCAGTTGTGAATTTTTATGGCAGACCCAAAAATGCCTCCCCATGCCCAGAGGGACCCAAAGAGCCTACATGGCACCATAAGGGGGCTCAGAACCCCCACATAATGATGAGAGGGCACTCAAAATCCCAACACCATGCCATGAGGAGACCCAAAAACCCCTTTTTTAGGGGTAAGGGACCCAAAGACCCAATATAGCAGCATAAGGGGTTCAACAGCCCTCCTCACCATGCCATGAGAGAGGTTGTAGCCAGGTGAGGGTTGGTCTCTTCTGCCAGGCAACCAGCAACAGAACAAGGGGACACAGTCTCAAGCTATGCCAGGGGAGGTCTAGGCTGGATGTTAGGAGGAAGTTGTTGTCAGAGAGAGTGATTGGCATTGGAATGGGCTGCCCAGGGAGGTGCTGGAGTCACCATGCCTGGAGGTGTTGAAGCCAAGCCTGGCTGGGGCACTTAGTGCCATGGTCTGGTTGGTTGGGCAGGGCTGGGTGCTAGGTTGGACTGGGGGAGCTTGGAGCTCTCTTCCAACCTGCTTGATTCTATGATTCTATGAGGGGACTCAGACACACAAGCACCATGAGTCACAGAATTGCTTTGGTTAGAAAAGACCTCTGAGATCATTGAGTCCAACTGCTGACCTAACACCACCATGGCCATTCGAGCCGTGCCTCAAAGTGCCACATCTACCTGTTTAACACCTCCCAGGGATGGGGACTCCACCACGTCCCTGGGCAGCCTGTTCCAATGCCTGACCAATTCTGCAGGAAAGAATTTTTTCCTAATGTCCAACCTAACCCTGCCCTGAAACAATTTCAGGCCGTTTCCTCTCGTTTTACCTCTTGTCACTGGGTTGAACAGACCAACACCCCCACACCCTCCCTTTCAGGGAGCTGTAGAGATCCAGGCCTTCCCTCAGCCTCCTCTTCTCCAGCCCCCCACAGCTTCTCCTCACCAGCCCTGTTCTCTAGACCCTTCACCACCTTCTCTACACACCCTCCAGCCCCTCAATGTCCTTTTTGGAGTGAGGAGCTCAAAGCTGAACCCAGCATTCGAGCTGTGGCCTCGCCAGTGCCGAGCACAGGGCGACAATCGCTTCCCTACTCCCGCTGGCCACACGGGGCTCCGTGCGGGGACCCAAAACCTCCCTCTTTGTGCCATGAAGAAACCCCAAGTTCCCCACAGCTCCTCTGGCCCCGCTTGGGGAGAGCCGGGAGCGGGGAGCCGGGAGCGGAAAGCGGGAAGCAGGCAGCGCGGAGCGGCGAGCGCCGAGCGGCAGGCGGGGCGGAGGGGCCGGGCCGGCGGCGCCTCCCGCCCACATAAGGCGGGAGCAGCCGAGGCTGCCTGGCGCGGCGCGGACGGAGGCGGCCGTTGGGGTTTCCTCGGCCGGGCAGAGCTGGGCAGGGCCGAGAGGTGAAGCGGCAGCATGGAGCTGGGATGGCTGCTGTGGGGCGCGGCCGTGCTGTTGCTGCTCCACGTCTTGATGGAGCTCAGCCCCGCCGTCAACTTCGCTGTCCGCATCGGCTTCTACTGCCTGCTGTGCTTGGTCAGCTCGGCGCTGACGGCCCCGGTCTGCCTCCTCGTCAACGGCGGCCGCACCGTCAAGAACATGAAGTAAGAGGAAGAGGAGGGAGGGGAGTGTGGCCAAGGAGGGCTGGGGGTAGGAGTAATGGCAGAGCCGAGGTGCGGGAGGGTGAAACACAAACTGGGGAGATCGGTTTCAGTCGCAAGCTCAGCGTGGCTGGGGGGGCGGTGGCGGCGGCGGCCTCCTTTACCTCAGGTCTGTGATGGCAGAAGCTGGAGGCAGCAGGGTGGGCTCTTGGCGCATGGGGGGTGCTGAGGGATGTGGTGAGTGGGTGCTGTAGCCCATGGCCAGGACTAGGGAAGGGATCATCCCCCTCTGTAGTTGGCACTGGTGAGGCCACACCGTGAATAACAGGCTCAGTTCGGGGCCTCTTGCTCCAAAAAAGGCATTGAGGTGCTGGAGCAGGTCCAGAGAAGGGCAACGAAGCTGGTGAAGGGTCTGGAGAACAGGTCTGGAGAGGAGTAGCTGAGAAACCTGGAGTTATTCAGGCTGGAGAAAAGGAGGCAGAAGGGAGACCTTTTGGCTCTCCACAGCTCCCTGAAAGGAGGCTGGAATGAGGTGGGGCTCAGTCTCCCAAGTAACAAGTGACAGAACAAGACCGGACAGCCTAGTTGCAGCAGGGGAGGTTTAGGTTGGATGTTAGGGACAATTCCTTCCTCAGAACAGTTGTCAAAACCTGGAACAGGCTGCCCAGGGCAGTGTTGGTGTCCCCATCCCTGGAAGGATTTAAAAGCTTCGTAGATGTGGTGCTGAGGGACATGGTTTAGTGGTGACCTGGCAGGGCAGGGATTGGACTTGATCTGAAAATTATCTTCCGCCCAGAACAATCCTGTGGCTGTGCACTTGCCTTCAGACAGCCCCACAGAGGGGCTCAGCACCCATCAGAGGGGTTTAGAAGTTTCAATGGTGGTGGCAAGCAGCCATGTGTCTGTGGCCACACAGTGCTGGGGGCAAGCTACATGGCAGCAGTGTCTGTCTGGGCCTGTATCAGAAACAGTGTGGCCAGTAGGACAAGGGAGGTTATTCTTCCCCTGTACTCGACACTGATAAGGCCACACCTTGAGTGCTGTGTCCAGTTCTGGGCTCCTCCATTCAAGAGAGATGTTGAGGTGCTGGAAGGTGTCCAAGAAGGGCAGCAAGGCTGGGGAGGGGCCTGGAGCACAGCCCTGTGAGGAGAGGCTGAGGGAGCTGGGGGTGTGCAGCCTGCAGAAGAGGAGGCTCAGGGCAGAGCTCATTGCTGTCTGCAGCTCCCTGCAGGGAGGCTGTAGCCAGGTGGGGTTGGGCTCTGCTGCCAGGCAGCCAGCACCAGAACAAGGGGACACAGTCTCAAGCTGTGCCAGGGCAGGTCCAGGATGGATGTTATGAGGAAGTTGCTGTCAGAGAGAGTGATTGGCATTGGAATGGGCTGCCCAGGGAGGTGGTGGAGTCGCCGTGCCTGGAGGTATTCTGGAAAAGGCTGGATGGGGCTCTTAGTGCCATGGTCTGGTTGATTGGCTAGGGCTCGGTGCTAGGTTGGACTGGATGAGCTTGGAGGTCTCTTCCAATCTGGTTGATTCTATGATTTTCCCCCCCTCCAGCCCTGTCTTGCTGGCAGATGGTATTTAATGTGCTGCCTTCAGCCTGGTGCAAAGAGCCATGCAGCTGCCCAGGGCACGCTTGTTGCTGTCAAGCTTTGCTGTGTCTGTCCTCTGACAGGATGCCTCGAGCAGTGGCTGAGAAGCTGCTGGAGAAGAGCAGCTCTGCTACATGCAAAGGCACATTTTAAGAGCAGAGCTGGCACTTCTGCTGGCAGCACAGGAGAATGTGGGCTCCTTGCTTTGCTCTCCAGCTTTTGATATACTCTGTCAGCATCCAGAACATACTGTATGGGTGTGGAGGAAGGGGGAGCCCAGCTGCCTGGGTATATCAGTTTGGATCAAAGGTTGGGCACTGCCTCAGCTGGTGGAGCTGGACTTTGTTTTGTGGTGCAGCTGTCACAGGCAGGGCTCAAGGTGGAGTGAGTGGGCCCAGAGCACTGATGTGTTGCCTTGAGGGCTCTGCCCTGCCTGCCTAAGCTGATGCTCTGTAATCTGATGGTCTGTGATCAACTCTGGTGCCATGGGCCCAGGTACTGGAAACAGCAAACTGCTCTGGGATCTCCAGCCTAATTCTATCTCCAGCTTGGGATGCTGTGGCTTGATCAAGAGCAGCTTTGCAAGGCACAACCAGCTTCACAGTGGGAGAATTTATGATGTCTGTGAGAGAGGCACTCTCTTGTTTGATTGTTTGAGGTTTTTTTCTTGACTTCCAAAACTTTGTAGATCTCCTGTAAACTTAAAGGAATTCATTTGGAACAAGAACTGCTTCGAGTGGACAACTCCTTGTGTTGAAACCCAGAGCTGAATTTTGGCCAGAACCACCCTTTTCCTGTAACTTAACCCCATTGCTTCCATGTGCTTGGCACTGGCTGCTGATCCTAGTTGTGTATCCCAGTCCCTGGGAGGTCTGTGGCAGAGGTGATGCAGTAAGATGCTGATTTCTACAGTATCCCAATCTGCTTATTCCAGCTTTGGGAAGGGGCTTGCAGCAGAGCACATGCTGGTGAGTGGACAGCAATAACAGCATCACTGCCCTGTACATAACACCCTGCCCTTGCTGTGCTCCTGGCTCCAGTGCTAAGCTGATGTAACTTGGAAGAGGTTGCCTGCTGTGCCTGATAGAGATAGAGCTGTTTATCTAGTGGTGAAACCTCTTGCAAGAGCTTGCAATCTGGTAAGCATGCTTCATTAATCCTTGAAAAGCAGAGCATCCTAAAAAAGCCTCTGTCACAGGCTGTGGAGCAGGGCATGTGAGGCTGGGGGCTGCTGGCATTCAGCCTCTATCTGTTACAGATGAGCTGAAGAGTCACATCCTATCCCCGTCCCCTGCCCTCTCCTTGTGTCTAGCAATTAGTGCATCAGATTTACAGCTCTCTGCAGCTGTGACTGTTCCAAGTCAGGACTATTCACACCGGTGGAGAAGCTGCTTGCCGGGTTGGAGGGGAACGGGACCCAGCTGCTTAACCCCGTGGATGATGTGGCCAGACCAGCAGGGCTTGGTGGTTCTTCACTTGCTCTGAGCTCTGCCCCTTTGCCTCTTTCAGTGGCTCAGGCCACATCTTGTGCAAGGAGATGCTGGCTTCTTACTGGCAGGAGGAAGTTGGATGGCTGCTCTTGAGTAATGTGTAACCAGCCTCTCCCGGCAACTACAGAGCAGTGTAACTTGCAGAGCAGTGACCTCTTTTTTGGTTGGCAGTCAGAAGGGAGGAGAAGTGGGATTTAGGTCGGTCTGGTGACATGACATCCAGCATGACCTCACCAACTTGTCACCCTGCCCCTCTTCACCTGGACTGCACTCCCATAAACTCTGTGCAAAGCTGTGGTGCTCAGGAGCTCTGTGACCTGTGCACATCCCTGTGTCCTTCCCCTGGGTGCGGCTCTGACCTTTGCAGCAAGCTTGAATGATGGCAACTGATAGCAGTGTCACTCAGCTGTGTCACCTGCAGGCATTGGCCTGGCCTGAACTCCAGGACCAAAGTCAGTGCCTGGGTGGTCTGCATGGTGGTGCACCCCACAGGAACCCCACTGTGGGTAGGAGCAAGCTGGGGGAAGTTGTGTTGACAAAGGTATGTGGTTGAAGAGCTGAATGCAGGAGTGGGGATGCTCTTATAGAGCAGTTGTTGGGAGCTGCTGCTAAGCCAGGGTTAGACACTAGCTGAGTGATAACCTCCTGCCCTGGGTGACTTAGATGCTTCCCAGGCCGATGGTGCTGTGCAGCTCTCCAGCTGGACCCTGCCTTGGGATGGAAGCTCATAACTGTCCCTCAGTCTCCTCCAGCAAGGAGAAAATATCCATCCCTTGTCTGCCTGGAGAGAAGGTAGGCCCTGAGGCAGGGCATTCAGATGCTTGCTGGAAGGGCAGATCAGCTCCTGAATCTGCTGCAGGGAAGAGCAGAGCTGGTGGCTGCTTCTGGGAGCTTTCTTCACGTGCAAGTTCCTCTCTGCCTCCTGTTTTAGCGAATGGTTGCCCAAAATAGCCCCTGTGTGCTGCCAGCTTCTGGCTGTGTCCTTTGGCCGAGTTGGAGGGTCCTCAGCTCCCACCTGTCTGGGGGTGGTGTAGATGGCCCCTGCTCCCATGGGTTGGCTGGGTCTGGAAGTGCTCAGCAAGTGCATGGCAACCAGCTTAATGCCTTGGCAGGACTGAGTGGAGCTGCTGCTGTCTCCTGCCAGCTGGACCCCCAGCCCTTGAGGGGAAAAGCTGGGAGCATCGTGGA
The DNA here is from genome assembly GCA_013400475.1 of Tricholaema leucomelas. Taxonomy (NCBI): domain Eukaryota; kingdom Metazoa; phylum Chordata; class Aves; order Piciformes; family Lybiidae; genus Tricholaema lacrymosa; species Tricholaema leucomelas. The sequence continues at coordinate 1,187,512 of WAAF01013766.1, read as the reverse complement.
CAAATCTGTAGGTCCACTGGGGAAGTGAACTGACAGGCAGAAGCTATTAGCTTGAAGAGGACTTTGGGTGCATGTGGCCTCTGCCAGGCTGCATGGGGAGCATCCCATGTGCTGCTTCCATCCTTGTGTTGTACAGAGAAGTGTTTCTTGTCTTCATCCTCTGTTCTGGGACTCCCATGGGGTAATGGCACCCTGTTTGTATTGTTAAGCAGCATCTTCCAGCACTGCAAGAAGCAGAATTGGTAGAGCTTTCCTTGGATGAGGAGTGTGGAGGTCTTGGTTTCTATGTGCTGAGGAGTGGCAGCTCCTGGAGAAGCTGAGCAGTTCATGGGGCTTTAACTGCAGGATGACAACATTGCTTGCGTGGGAGCAAACTACAGCTGTGGCCCAAGTCAGCACTGAGTGGGACTGGCAGGAGGAGGAATGGTCCTTGATTCAGTGTTAAAAACAGCATCTCTCCCTGCTGGACACTGGAGGGGTTCCAGTTTGCCCTCTTTCCAGGGTTCCTGCAGCTGCACTAGGCTGGACTTGCATCTCCCAAAGAGCTGGTGGTGAGCCTGGTTGTGAGCTGCTGCTGTCAGCTTGAAGGAAGAAGCATGGACCATCGAGTCTGGCTGTGTGGCCTTTAGTTACAATTGGCTTCCCCCAAGCTTCCAGTAAAATTCCTGCACTGAGAATGGACAGGATTCAGCACCCTGAGCACATGGGACCATGCAGGATAGATGCCTGAGTGGATCACAGGGCAGATCAAACTGGAGGCTCACTGTGCTGGTCTCCTTCCACCCATCCTGGGTATGGCACACCCTGTCACCTCCCTGCTCTGCTGCTGTCTGACTGCTCTTCTCTTCTGCAGAATCATCAAAACTGCAGTCAAAACCTTCAAGTATTTATTTGGCCTAAGGTTTGAGGTGAAGGGACTGGAAAACTTCAACGTGGATGGTCCTGCTATCATCGTATCTAACCACCAAAGCATCCTGGACATGATGGGTGAGTTGCTGGTGGGAGGGAGCAATTAGGTTGCCCACCATCAGACATCCTGCTCCCTTCTCCTGCCCAAGCAGCCCCTGCCCTGGCTGGTCTGTCCTGCTGAGCCAGCTCGTCCAGCTTAGTCAGCACTGGTTGCTGGAAGGGTGTCCCCTCGCCCTGAGCAGTCACAGCCCCAAGCAGCTCCCAGGTACTGCTCAGCTTTGGGTGCTTCTTGGCTCCCTGTTACCTCCTTGCTTTGCTGACAGCCTGGCTGGCCCAGCACATGTGACAGTGGTGGCCCTGCTGTGCACCCAGCAGTGAGCTGTCTGTTGAGGGCTCTTGCTGCAGCCACCCTACCCCTGTGATTCTGATGTGTGCTGAGTCTTCCTCTCTTTCTTGATGGCAGCAGAAGCCAGCACTGGTCTGTCCCTGCTAGTCCCCTCCACACAAGAGATCTCTTGTCCCATCTGAGTGCAGGCTGGGGGGTGGCTGCTGGTTCTCACCCTTTGCCATCCTATTAGGCCTGATGGAGATCCTGCCTGACAATTGTGCCCAGGTGGCCAAGAAGGAGCTGATGTACGCTGGCACTGTGGGGCTCATCATCTACCTTGGTGGAGTCATCTTCATCAACAGGAAGAGCACCAGCAGTGCCAAGATGGTGATGTCAGAGGTGGCCAAGACCATGGCAAGTGACAAAGTAAGTGTAACTGTGACACTTGGTGGGTGGCACACGTCTAGGCATCCAGGAAGGACGTGGAGCTCCTGGTGGTGGCTCACCTAGAGTGACAGCCACCTGCAGCTCTTGGTGAGCTGGCTGGTGGCTTGACCAGCAGGAAAGGAAGCACTGCAGGTGGTTTGCTGGAGCACAGCCTTCTCTCCCCCTGTGCAGGTGAAGGTGTGGGTGTACCCAGAGGGCACGAGGAACTGCACGGGGGATTTGCTGCCATTCAAGAAAGGAGCATTCTACCTTGCTGTCCAGGCACAGGTAACAGCAGTGCTTCTCTCCTGCTTGGGAACCCTGCATGCTTTTGCAGTGGTGTTGCAGACTGCTCAGGCAGTGATGTGCTTTATTTGCCCTCAAGTGAGCTGAGTTCTTGTGTCACAGCTCAGCTCCTCAGCTAAACCACCTTTAGGTGTCACAAGTGCTGCCCAGCAGTAGCCCAGAGCCTTTCCCATCTCTGTCAGGAGTGGCAGGCAGTGGAGGAGCTGCCTTGTTCTCAGTCCTGACTGCCCCAGCACTGCATTCCCATCTGGAGGGCAGAGCATGGGGGACAGGGCCACTTGACCCTGCAGCTCTGGCAGTGCAGGCAGCTGCCTGGTGGGAGCATGGCTGTGGCACTGAGCTGGCTCCTGGCAGGGAGCCCAGCGAATGCTGCACTTGGGCTTGCCTGGGGAGTCCCAAAGCTTTGCTGGAATCACCAGGTTGCTGTGGTGTGGATTTGGGATTGTTAATGCTGGTGGTTCAGGGCAACATCTGGGCTTGCTCCCTCCAAGACAGCCATATGGCACTGCTTGGGATGTCTTAAGTGCCCTCTCTTCAAGATGACAACATCCACAAGCAGCTGGTGGGAATTAAACAAACTGCTCCTTGATTTTGGACAGCCAGAACTGTTTGCCCTCCTGAAGGAGCAATGCTGCCTGCAAGGGTAGGGCTCAGGGGCAGTGTGCCAGGGATGCTGGACCTGGCTGTACTGCCTATGCCCAGTCCAAGTTCCCACAGGGTGTCTGGGAGGTGTGTGCCTTCCCTTCCCGTGCGTGTTCTGCTTTGCTTCTGAGGACTGGGATGACTTGAGGCCTGAGGGGAAAATGCCTTTGCTAAATGAGCTGTTCTAGCAGGGATCCTAGAGAAGGGAGCAGGTGCTACATCTGACTGAGTTCAATTGGCCAAGCCCAGGGTGTAGCCTGTGTTGTGCCATCCCCATTCCTGCTGTGGTGATGCAACCAAGGCAGAGTTGGCACTGCTGGAAGGAGGCACAGGCCCCTGCTGACACTCCCCCTGAGTCACCAACTGTAGATCATGTCTGTATTGTCATCAGCACTGAAATAAAGACTTTGTGCCTGCCCTCCTGGCTGTGTCTCTGCTTATCTGAAGCTTCTCTGGGAGCAACGAATTACAACTGGTGACTCCTTAGGAGCTGGAGGCACAGCAGCTGGCCTGCCCCAGACAGGTGCTGGTACAGCACAACAAAGCCTGTCAAAATAGGCATCCTCCAATGCTTGCAGATCAGAAAATGCCTGAGTTTTGAGGCCTGGCTTGGGTTGAGAAGTCCTGAGAGCTGGTTCTGACCTGAGGCTGAAGTGTAACTTGGCCCTGATGCCTTGAATGTCTGTGCCTTGAGTTGCTAGGGGATAGTTTCTATCCCACTGGAGTCCTGGCTGTCCCAGCCTTTGGAAGTGGGTCTTGCTTGTGGAGCTGTGTGCTGAGCCAGGTCAGCTTCTCTGCATGGGGTTTGCTGCTTCTGAGTTGCTGCAGTGCAAGTAACTTCTCTTTCTTCTTCCCCAAGGTCCCAGTAATCCCTGTGGTGTACTCCTCCTTCACTACCTTCTATAACCCAAAGAAGCATCTATTTACATCAGGTACCAAAGAGCCTGAGTGGCTTCAGAGTCCCCTGGAGACAGGGTGATGTGGAGATCTGGTTCACAAGGGTGCAAGAGGGAAGCGGAGCTGGGGTGAAGATGAGGAGTCCCTCTGAGAGGTGTGTGGAGTCAGTTCCAAGCAGTGGGCACCAGAGCCTGGGCTGCCTTAACTCTGGAATGAATGCAGTTAAACATGGTGAGGGGGTATTTCATTAAAACTTGGACACTGCTTCTCTCCCTTGTAACTGGCACAGCCTGAGTCACTTGGTGAGGGCTTGAGGGAAGAGGCAAGAGTGCTCTGCCTCCTGACCTTTCAAAGCTGGGGCCCCTCAGTGAGCAAAGCAAGGGCTCTGGCTGTGCTGAAGCTGAGAGGCCTGTCAGTACAACTGCTGGGCAGAAAGTAGGCTTTTGGGCAATTCAGAGCAGTAGCCCTCACTTTGAGGAGGAAGTTATGCCTGCCATGCGCCCTGCCTGGGTGGCTGGAGCCTGCCAAAGGTTGGAGGACAGAAGCAGATGGAGGTTGCTCCTGTGCTGGTCCATAGCCCTGGGCTCCCTCTGCTCTCTGGCCAGTAGCTGGGTGCAGAGCAGTGACACTGGCCTTGAAAAGAGACAAGCTCTGCTTGGGGTGTCAGTTTGGGCCACAAGGGGAATGCTCTGCTCGATGTGGTTGTTTGAAGGCAAGATCTAAACCCCAGAGCAATCTCTTGTGCCTAAGATCATGGAAGCTCCACCTGCACTCAAGAGGTGGATGGCCAAAGCCCTGTGAGGGCTGTGCTGGGAGTAGGGAGCAGGGTCTTGGGGGACAGAATGGTGCATTTCTGACAAGCTTTTGTGTTGTTCCCAGGCAAAATCAAGGTTGAGGTTCTGCCTCCTATAGAGACCAAAGGCCTGACACCAGACGATGTCACCGACCTCACTGACAGATGCTTCCGCACCATGAGGGAGACCCTCTTCAGGCTGTCAGGCCGGCCGAGTCCAAGTGAGGCAAAGGACTCGTCCTAGATGCTTCTCCGGTGGCGTCACCATGTGGTGGTGGACTGAAGGGACCTGTCTGTTGCCAAATACCGAAGGAACTTTTCTTCTGCAGTGACTTCTGCCTCTGGGAACAGCATGGACTGGCAACCGGGGTGCTGAGCCAGCGCTGACGTTCCCTGTCGAGTGGATTTCTCTCATGGGTTCATTATCTCACAATGAAACGTCTCCTTTCTCTGAACTTCTCAGGCATCAAACTTATCCTACCAAAGGGCTCAATGACTAGAGAGGTGAGTTTTCCCCCAGCTCAGTGTGGGGTGGCAACAAAAGCCTGGCTGGGGACAGAGCTCTGCCCCATGTCCCTGCACCAGGCAGCTAGTGCCAGCCCAGATGGGACCCACCAGTCATCAGTTTGTGTCTGCACAACCTTGATGCTGCCCAAACAGGGCTGAGAATCAGGTGAAAATCCAGCACCTGGCTCTTCAGTAACACCCTCCCTGAGCAGCTGGGAGCCGTCAGGCACAGTGGAGCCCAGGGGCTGTCTCTGTGGCAGGGCCTGTCTCCTTGAGAGACACCTTTGGGTCACAGCAGCATCTCGTGTTGGAGCTTTGTGTTGCCCAGGTGCTCCTGAGCCAAGTTTTTCACTTCTGAAGGAAGCACCATGGTCCAGTAACCTCACCTGGGCTACAGAGGGGAATGTGTGGGGCCAGTCAGCCTTGTAGTGTTCCTTTGGACTTGACTGTCTTGTCAGAACAAGCACCCTTGAGGGGTGCTGCAGTCTGACCAAGCCAGCATAAATGGTCTGGGCATGGTTTAGCTGTCCAACCCTGCCAGTTCAGTCATCTTCTGAACAAAACCTCACACTTGTTCCTACATTCAGAGCCACCAGCTTGACTTTAGAAGCTTCACAGGTCTGTCACAGTCCTGGGTGAACCTGTCCTCACGTGTGACCTGTCTGTGGCACACACCCTGCGTGATGAGCACCTGGGTTGGCTCAGAGCTTCCTTGGTGTTGGGAAATTGCTGCCAGCTCCTTGCCGTGGTGGTGGCTTGACTGCTTACAGCACCATCCTGGTGCCTAGGGTACCCCTTGCAGATGCAAAGGGCTCTCTGGTGCTTGTCTTGCCACTTGTCATGGTCAGCACTGACCAAAAGATGGTGCCTATCCCGCATGTCTTTACTGATCTCGGTGGAGCTGCTGCTCTGCAAGGCTGTAAAACTCCTGCAGAGCTGCAGGTGGTGGAGGAGATACAGCTGGAATAGGACTGGGAAGGCCTCAGCTCTCCCTTTAGGGAAAACTAGCTCCTCCTTCCCTTCACTTAAGGGTTTTTTTCCTGTGCTCAGAAGTGGACCAGCAGCGCTCCTCGAGCCCTTGCTAGGAGCTGCCGAAGTGCTGATGCCCTCTGCAAAAAGCAAGGCTGGGTCAGGCCCATGGTTCCAGGAGTTACCTTCAGCTTTAGCTTGGGTTCAGGGAGGCTTTTGCTCTCCTGTTCCTGGTACAGGATGTGTCACCTTTGAGACAGCCACCTAGGGCTACTGGAGTACCCATCACAACTGTTTTCTCTGTTGGAGGAATTGTAATTCTGGGGCATTTTGGGGTTAAAGCCTCAAGTGGAAAAGGCAGGGAGTTCCCAGAGAACCTCCCCAAGAAAGGGAGCTCCTGGGCTGGTGGGGACCAGGGGACTTTATCAGAGGGGCCTTAAAATACAGACTCAGGGTGAGACCTGCCATGGGACAGGTCAGGGTGGGAGGATGGGACCTGAACCAGCACTTTGTAGGAGTGGCAGATAAAGGGCTGTCATGGAGGTTAAACCCAGGAGGGGCCTGGGAGGGCTCCTGGCTGGGGGGACTTAACCACATCCATGGAGTGATTCCTGCAGTGTCCTTCTCTGGGAGGAGGGAGCAGTTCCTCTGTGTGCAGTTGTCTGCTGTTCACTTTTAATTGGGTTGAAAACTGATGTTATGTGCTTTAAACAAAAAACAAAGTACACCTTTGGTTATTTAAAGGAGAGTCCTGGTCTTGTGTGGGAGCTGGGGGAGGAGGGTGATGATACCTCAGCTCTTGAAAGGGGTGGGGTTGGTGGTTAAGGAGCAATGTCAGCTCCTTGTCCTCACCCTGTGCCCCACAGGGCTGTGCTTCTGCACCTCAGCCTTGCACTTGAGCCACAGCTTGGCCTGAACTGGGAGGAGAAGTACCTGCAGGGACCTTTTGCAGGGGAAGGAGGAGGTGGTGCCTGTGTGAATGGGAGCCTGTGTCCAAGCAGGGCCCAGGAGCAGAGCCTGTTCCAAATAAGGATCCCACAGCCACAGTGTGTGCATTAGAGGGGTTTGTTTTGGCACAGCCCCTGCAGCACCCTGTTGCAGGGTAGGAAAGTGGTGTACCAGATGGGCCACACCTGCTCTGCTGTGCCAGTGTCCTTGGGCTTGAGCAAACAGTGCCATGAGGGAGGCAGGGACAAAGTGCCACAGGCTGCCAGCGCAGCGGCTGCTGGCTCCAGCACAGACTGGCTGTCCCAAGAGCTGCTGCCTGTGCCAGTGTAAACACCTGGGCTTGCCAGGCCTCGCTCCCCAGCCTAGGGGTGTGCAGGACTCTCCCTTCCTCCTTAGCCTCACCCTGCTGGCACTGAGTGGCACAGGTTTGCCCCTGGGTGCTCTGTGCTAATGACAGATAAGAGGAAATGGCCTCAGGTCACACCAGGGAAGGTTTAGGTTGGACATTAGAAGAAACTTCTTCAGTGAAATGGTTCTCAAAGACTGCAACAGGGAGCTGGCTGAACCTCTGTCCCTGGGGGCATTTAAGAGAAACAGAGATGTGGGGCTGAGTGCCATGGTTTAGCACCAGCCTTGGTAGAGCTAGAGAGTGTCTGGACTGGACAACCTTAGGGGTCTTTTCCAACCAAAACTATTAAATGGGAGCATCCCAGGGAAAAGTTTTCTTTAAAGCAAGTGGAAACAGATTTTCTGCACCCTCAGGTAAGAGCACCACCCTAGTCACTGCTCTGCAGGGCCCAGGGATGATGCAGAAGTCTGGCAGCAGGAGCAGGTGAATCCAGAGCAGGCTGTTGCAGCTGCCATGATAAAAAGTAGTGGGGCACCAGCTCACTTCCACTGCTCATGGAGGGAGGCTGGTCCCAGAGAGCAGACCAGAAGCTGCAGGGGTGGGCCCTGCTCCCTGTACCCAGCCAGTGCAGCACCTCTGCAGGGACCAGTTTTGCCCATCCCCTGCTGTGATGCCCAGCTTTGGGCTACCCCTCTGCCACAGGACCTTTTTTTGCTGTAGTCCTCCAAACACAAGACTTGTCCCCACCTTGTCTGGGTGGCAGTAGGTGGGGCAAGCTGCTATGCTGCCCAGCCAGGTCTGTGCTCCACTGGGCAGGCAGCACACCCACCCCTGTGCCCTTGCAGACGATGTCCCAAGGTAACAGTAAGTAAAAGTCAAGCATGACCAAACACCACAGGGCTTCACATACAGCTGGTCTCTGGCACAGGAGAAGGCATTTATTTGCTGCCTCTCCAAAGATGAGGGGTGAGATGCTGAGGGCTCAGAGTCCAGTCTGGAAGTAACTGTGTGACCTTTGGTAAGGTGAGCTGGAAGAGAAAACAATGGAGACGCTGATGGGAAACCAGCCTTCTCCTGCCTCCCTCTGCCTTCCTGTAGATGATGTGGCTTTGTCCCCAGCCTGGGGCTGGAGAATGAGATAAGAGCTGTGGATGCACTCAGCTTGCTGCAGTTCCTCTGGCACTTGGTTAAAGTTCATTCTTGCAGGAGCCTGTGAAGATGGAAACAAAACCAAAGCTCAGTCCAGTGATGATGTTAGCTTAGGTTTGGTTTGTCTCCTTTCTCAAGAGGGGGAAGGTTCACCTCATCCTCTGTGAATGCCACCCATACTTGCTGCTTTTCCTTTGCCCAACAACCCCAGGCTGGCTCTGTCTTGTTGCATCTGGATGCATCACTCTCACTAGCATGCCACAGTCCTCACCTGGACAGTGCCACTAATACTGTCTGCCCCAGGATAGGAGGCTGGCACCAGCCTGTCCCCACGCAGACACAGCCAGTGGCTCTGTGTGACAGTAATTGGGAGCTGCTGCTCACCAAAGCCTGGAGCCTGGAGGGCTGGGGAAGGGACCCCATGGGAAAACTGTGGCACAGCCACATGCAGTTGTCTGTCGTGCTGGTTGATGTGTTACAGCTGAGCAGCCTGTGCTGAATTGAGGTAATTCAGACTTAGAGGGGCTAAAATTGTTCTGGCTTAGAGACCGTCTGCCTTCACTGGTGGGATAGAGAAGAGGAAATGAGTTTTAGCCCTCGCACACATCCCTGCTGGGCAGGTAAGTGGAGGGTGCAGCTGCATCTGAGCATTCAGTTGTGAAATGCTTCACAAGGCCCAGAAGATGAGCAGCTACTTAACTCTCCATGGGATGCCCTGCAAGCCCCACTGCTTGCTGCGGTACACATGGACAGCCTCGTGTTCTCCAGGGACTTTCAAGACCATGAGAAGGACAAAAACAAGTTTTGCTTGCCGGAAGGGGCTTGGCAGAAGTTAACTTCAGGACTTTGGAGTCATCCCTTGGAACACATCCATGTTACCTTGTGATACTGCTCACATTCCTCTGTGCTGTCACTAATAATATGTACAGGGCCATACCAGGAGCCTTGGTCTGCCGGAACACTCTGAAGTTCTGATGAGTGCCCCTTCCTGAGATGTTTTTTAAGTGTCAATTTGCAGCTCCTTAGTCTTCAGACAAACTCTTTGAAGTCTTTTATGTCTAAGCCATTACTGCAGGCAGTGAACTGGGACTGGATATGCCCTGAAACAGTGTTACCCTTAAGTCTTTCCAAGCACCCTCACTGCCTCTGCTTTGAGCACCAGGCTGCTGCCACCAAGCACCAGCTGCACTGAGCTCCAGTTCCTCGGACATGTTTGACTGGAATTGTTTAATGGGAAAACAAACTGCAAAGAGCTGCCTATCAAATTCAAGTGCTCATATGTTTTGTGCTCTGCTTTGAGTCGAGCTGCAGAGCTCCAGGGAGAACTGTGCACACACCTCAGGGAACTGAGGGGACTGTGCCAGGCAGCAGCCCTTCCTCTTTCAGCCATTTCACACTTGATAGCTCTCACCAGTGTCCGTTCTTCAGAGCTTGCTCCTTAGGAGACCCTCTTTGGTCCAGTGCTCAGCAAAGACCTGGTGTGTAGACTTCAAAAAGAAATGCCTGAAACTTCCCAGGCTTGTAAATCTGCCAGCTTCTACATGCTCCCTCAACCCTCCTGATTGACTTTTTGGACTGTTAATTTCCCAAGACCTTGGAGTTTCTTTTCTTAACAGTAGAGGAAGGGAACGCAGCCGATGAGGGCACTGATTGTGAGACTTAACTTGTGGCTCTTAGTGGGCTCCCTCTACTTGTGCCCCAGAGCCACGTTTCCATGTGCTGATCTGATGATTTTTGGCTGCACCATCTGACTGCCCTTCTAGCAGCCATAGAAGCAGCTTGGAAATGAAGCTAATGGGCTGTTTGTGTTCAGCTTTTATTAATTACAGGCTGCTGAGCTGGAGGGAGATGCAGATTAATAGTGGCGTATGTGTTACTGATCTGGCTGGCCCACAGCTGCTCACCCTGGTCAGTGTGGGTGGAGTACTTCAGCCCTGCTTTTTTTCCAGGCACTCACATGTCTCCAGTCGCTCCTCAAGGAAGGAGATCTGCTCACTCAGGGAGTCTATTCTGTCCAGCTGCTGGAGGGAGTGGGACAGGCGGCTGATAGGGTCTGTACCGACGTCCTCCGGTGCAGATGGCATGAGGTCATGGAAGGGGGCCAGCACCAACTGGAGTTTCTGTGGGCAGAAAGGGAGGCATGAGCATGTCCTTCCCCAGCCAGCAGGACCACCTGGTGGGATGTAGCATGTTGGGTAGCTTGTGGGGCTTTGGTTGCATTCAAAGGACTGCTGGGCTGGAAGAGCAGTGTGGAGCACAGCTGGGATCGCTGCAGCGTGGTGTTAAAAATAGAGCTGGGGAGGAGGGAGGGAGGGAAACCCTGGCTGCAAACAGCCTGGGGAAGGAGCTGGCTGAGCTTGGCCTTGAGCTGTGGTAGGGCAGAGGTGTGTGCTGAAAGCTCACCTGCTCCAGTGCTTCCACTCTGCTCTTCAGGTCCTTCATTTCTTCCTTCATTTCACTGTGGGCACCTGGGAAAATGAGCAAGAGAAGATCAGTGAGTATCAGCCCATTGCTTGAGCTGAAGTGGAAGGTGCTGGGGAGAGACATTACTGCAAGGGTCAGGCCAACCTCTGCTGCTTTCCACTCCCCCTCCTAGTAAGCCCCTGGGGTCTGTCCTGCTGGGACCAGCCCTGGCAGCATCAGTGGGATTCAAGAGCTGCTGCAAGCACTGGCATCTAATCCTGCTGCTAACACAGCAGGATTACAGAGAGGTCTCTCCTTGCTACTGCAGTACCTGCAACGAAGTGGGGAATTCCAGGCAGTGTGGTGATACCCAAACGGTAAAACATCTGCTGAAGCCTGGCCTCGCCGTTAGCACCTGGGTCAGCTCTGTCCCATGCTGGGCAATAAGGGTCCCTGCTGAGGGCCCTGGGCAAGGGGCTAAAGGATGGTGGCTTGTGGGGCACGTAGAGAAGGTGCTGTGCTCTCCCAGGCGCTGGGGTGCTGGATGCCTGTGCTGGCCACAGCGCATTATTACTCACGGTACGAGTTTGAAGTGTCACAGCGCGTACCAAAAGTAATAATGGGCCGGCGCCAGCGCTGACCGCCGCTCCGAGAGGCTCCGGGCGTGCCCTGCGGGAAGGAGGAGGAGGAGGAGGAGGATAGTGATGATGGAGAGAATCCTGCACGACACATGCCGCAGCCAGGCTCTGTCAGCCTTCCACTGGAGCTGTGCGCAGGGGAGCTTGGTTGGGTGGTAGAAAGGGAGTCCTGAGTCGCTGGCAGTAAAGCCGAGGGGTTCTGGCTGGTGTCCCCTCTCCTGTCCCTTGTCACTCTTGCAATGCTGAGTGTTAATCCCAGCTTTGGCTGAATACTTCAAGCAGCCAGGGCTGTCCTGCAGCGGGGTGACAGGTTACCTGCTTGGCTGAAGGTTCCTGGCTCAGGCACCGGCACCAGGGGCTGGCACGCTTTGTGGTCGGCAGCGAGGCTGAAGCCTTCCTGGCAGGCACAGTGGTAGCTCCCGGCGGTGTTGATGCAGAGCTGCTCGCACAGGTGGCTCTGCCCAGCACATTCATCCACATCTGGAAGCACAGGTCCAGCTCAGTGAGGGCAGGGCTGGTGGGGAGGTGCTCACCGGGGCTGCAGACAGCTCAGCCCTGCAAGCAGGGGTCCTGCTCCCCTTGCTAGAGCCGTGCGGGCTCGCACAGGGTGGGGATGTGATGGGACCCTAGGCTGAGCTGGAGCCTGCGCAGAGCTCAGCTCTGGGTGCTCTCAGCGCTGCCCGGTGTGAGCACACATTCCTGGGACAGCCTTTCCTCCTGCACCCACCGGAGTAAACCTGGGCTAGCCCCACGGGAAGGATCTGGCCTCCTCCCTTCTGCCTGCTCTCCCAGAAAAGAGCCAGAAACAAAAGCGGTGGTCAGAAAGGTCCCAGCTCCGGGCAGGCGCGGGCAGTGCTCGGCTCTCCTCCTGGATTTACGGCCGGGATTTTGGTTCCAGCCAGCCGTGGCGAGGAGCTATCAGCCTTTCAAGTGTGTACAAAACCCAGTAACCTCTCCTCACACGGGGGAGTTATTAAAGCTGTTCCCACAAAGCAGAAGGAGCTGAACCACTTCCCACGCCCGGCCAAATCTGTTTTAGGCAATGGGAAAATCCTCTCCCCCTGCGCCAGAGCTGTCAGCGATGCGCTCAGCCCTGCCCAGCGTGGGTCAGTGCCACCTCCTCTGCCTTATGGGAGGGCAGAAAGCTGGGAAAACACCGTGGCAGGGGACTTGCACGTTCCTGGTGTGCACCACACTGCTTGAATTCCCTGTGGTTTGAGGCTGCTCTCCTGCCTGAGAGGAGCTCAGTGCTTGGAGATCACCCGGCTTCCACTCCACCCCCGGAGATTTTTGGGTTACAGATTTAGTCTCTGCAGCAAATGGGTGTGTTAGTTTACAGAGAGAGTTTACAAAGCCTGGGAGATAGGTCACCATCTCCAGCCCACCCCACCAGTGTAGAAAGCCTTTTGCTGGCTGCAGAGTGGTAGCAGAGAGCAGCTTCTGCTCACGTGGACCCAGCCTGGAGCAGCAAGAGAGAGCAAATGTGGATGTCTGGGCTGCACATGAGGGCTGGGAGCGCTGGGGCAGCCAAAGGGAGGTCAGAGCTCTCCTGGGAGCTGAGCTTCCCATCCTTTCCTGGCCAGACCATCAGGCACTGCTGCCCTGGAGCAGTGTGGAGGTGTATGTGCAGAGGGGTGACACTGGTTCTCCATGGTATGAACAGCACCAGGCCTGGTCAGCAGCCACGGTGCTGTTCTCTGCCCCCCATCCAAGGGGTCGTTCTGTGGGCCAAGCCCCATGGCAGCTCCACTGCTCCTCAGAGGAGCTCTCCCAGCAGCTGTGGGGCAGGCCCAATGCAGGGAAGCTGGAGGGGAATGTCACGGCCAGTACCTGTCTGGCAGGCTCTCCCTGTCCAGCCGGGTGGGCAGGCACATCTGCCAGGGAAGGTGCAGCTCCCGCCGTTCTGGCACGGCATCCAGCAGAGAGCTGTGGGGCCAAACACAAGCAAAGCATCAGTGGGCAGCTCTGGGGGTCCCACACTCCCTCCCCTGTCACCATGGGTGTGTGTACACACCTACACCCCCCAAATACAGACCAGCACCGGCCCAGGATGCTCTGCCCCAGCCTAGTGGTGGGGTTGAGCTGACCAGGGTGTACAGGGCACAGGATGGATGGGGTGAACAGGACCTTGGTTCTGCAACCTGGAAAGAGGCCAAAGCACCTGCAGCCAGCAACCCGGGAGGAGGCAGGGCTGAGGAGCAGCAGCAAGCCCTGGGAAGCTCCCAGTGCAGTGCTCTGAGCTCATCTGGGGACCAATGATGTTTTGCATTTGGGTTGTGCTGTACATCACAATTGCCTCCTGAAAGCATTTCTCTTCCATTACTGCTGATTTATGTGGAAACTACTTAGTCATTTTATTTATCCTCTGGTGACTACAAAGTTAATAAGAGATCCCCAAGGAAAAAGGCCTGGGAGGCAGCAGAGAAAGGCTGGGAATTAATCACGAATTGAACCACATTTGATTGTGACGTTGAAAATTTAAATGCTTTCCTGCAGGGAGAATTTGCCTGACAGGCAGAGTGCTGGGAAATGAGCGAGCTGCCTGCTGGGGCCTCGTCCAGGAGCTCAGCTACCCTGTCCAGGGGGCCTGGAGGAAGGACAAAAGGCGGCACCAGGGTGACACAGCAGCTTCTTACCTCTGTTGCAGCTCAGTGCATGGTTGTCAGCTCTGCTCCAGCCAGGACAGCATGAGGCCATGGACTGGGGCAGCTGCCTGTAGATCTTCCTGTAGGCAACCCTGTAGATGGTCCTGCAACACAAGGATGGGGCTGAGCAGGGTGAAGGAGAACCCACTGCAAGCCCCCATCCCACTCCCACACCAGCGGGTCAAACCTGGGAGCCCCTTCCCCATAGATCAAAGCAGGACTCCCCCTTCCCACAGCCCCCACGGGTAGCTCCTCTCAGGGAGCAGCAGGCAGCTGCCCTCACCTGTAGGTGCTGCAGAGGCGGTGGCCCTGGCAGGTGGTGAGGTAGGGCTGGTAGACAGGCTGGACGTGGGACTCGGTGTGGGCGGCCGTGAGGCTCTGCGGCGTCACAGCACAGACCCTGCGGCTGCAGAGAGGGGAGCAGGTCAGGCTCCAGCCAAAAACCAAGCCCCTGCTTCTCCCAGAGGGGCTGCACTGATTTACAGCAGCCCAGGACGTAGCCTGACAGTCTCTCTCTACAAAGGGCCATTTAAACAGCAGTGGCTAATTGCCCGAGTGACCCGGGAGGACTTCAAGCTGTTTGGGGGCAGCGATGCAAAGCCTGAGCTCTGCAGGCTGCTCTTCCTCCTCAGCCCCTGAGCAAAGGCACTGACACCTCCTCGTACACTCACCCCATCCCAGGGGAGCAGTTGAGGCCCTGATTTAGGAAGGATTTGCTCAAAGCAGTTCTTCCATTCATCACCTTCCTTCCCTGCTCACTTTCTGGGTGGATTTTTCCTTTCTGAGACATTTGTACTCCTGCAACAGATATCCCTGTGGCCACTGAGAAATTAATGATGTCACAGGAAGGGTCAGGCTCACCACAAGACAACCAAAAGAGAAGTCAAGGCCAGATGAAAGTCACCCTGAGATAACTGTGATCCAGGCAAAAACTTCCCCAAGGTTAACAACCAAAGTGATTTTGGTTAAAACTTCTTTTTTCCCCCCACATTTTCCAGCCCAAGCAGGTCAGTCCCACTGAGGAACTCATCTGCTTGCCTCAGCCTCCCAGCCCAATTAGTAACTAGAATAGAAAGCCTGGGAATTAGCATGGGCATCAGATGGCTTCCATTAACTCCAGCAAACGCCTCACTGATTAGTGCTACAGGAGATGCAACTCTTAAGCGGCAATTGTCTGCCTTGCAACGGGCAGAACAAAGCCAGAGCTGCAGCCTGCCTGTGTGAGCGAGGAATTCAGGCTGTGGTTTTAGTGCCCACCAGGACGCAGGAGGTTTGGTGCCAGAGGGAGAGAATTTCAGTGTGTGAAAACAAATTTTGTGCAGAATGTGAGCTGCATCTCAGGGGTGGGCGCTGAGCTCCAGCTCCTTTTGGCTGGGGAAGAAACTGGGGCACCGAGCTCTGGGCTCCCTCTGAGCCAGCAGGAGCTGAGCTGTGCTGGGAGGCAGGGTGCTGTGTTAGCCCTGTTTCCCAGGAAGGGATGGGCGATTGCTAGAGCTGCCAATCCCAGGCTTGCAGGACCATGGACCGCAGCATCCCGGGGGCTTTTCATGCCTGCATCCCCAGGACGGTGCATCCTCAGAGCTGTGTGCACCCTCCTCTGAAGGCTTGTTTGCAAGGATCGCTTGGCGTGATAGCGAAACTGGAAGTGTACTTTTGTGCAAGGAGATGCTTGAAAGAGACAGTGACAATTCATGAGGAGCTCAGGTCCTGCTCAGCTTTTGACTCTCCCAGACAAAAAGCCCAGAGTCTCTTTGCATCCTCTGCACGGAGCTAATGGAGTCAGGACATCATCTGAGAGGCTTTTTCACTCCAGTGGCAAAGCAAACAACCGCTGAAAGGCTGCAGAGCTCCAGCTGCCCCAGGAGGACTCAGCAGAGCCTTTCCCCACCTCCTCACCAGCCCAGAGGGCTTCTCACTCATGTGCAGCTGGTTGGCTCAGCAGGGCTCCTCACCTGGAGAGGATGCATCTCGCTGTGCTGTGCAGAGGAGCACACCCAAGAGATGCAGGCAACAAGAGGGCTTACCCTGCCTGGGCAAAGCTGCCAGTAGTGGTGATGCTGAGGATGAAGAGGAGTCCCAAAAGGAGGCAGCTGATGTGGTGCATGACCTGTCCCTCCCGTGGTGCCCCAGGCTGTGTGGCAGGACTGAGTGTCACTCTGTGGTGTGAAGCACTGGCTCCTACTGCATGTCTCACCCTTCAGCAGGCAACCCTGCAATGGAGAGAAGAGCACTGTGGGCATGTGGCATCTGTCCCCAGTTGGTGACATCTGATGGAGCCATGGGGGGTGGGGGCAGCCCATTCTCCTGGGGGGGATCAGAGGGGTGATGCTGGGTGTGCACAAAGCCTGTGAGGGCAGTGCAGGAGGCTGGGGCAGGAGCACACTTGCTGGCAGCTGAGCAGTGTGGCATGCCAAAGCACAGGAGAAGAGGGGACACGAGTGACCTGTGAATCCCTGGCAAGATGAATGCTCCTCCATGCATATAACCACTTTGCCCCACTCATTTCACTGCTGTGGCAGTCAGTGACCCCAGAGAATCACAGAATGCTATGGGTTGGAAGGGACCTTGAAAAGTCCATCTAGTCCTCATCTAGTCCCCTGCTCACTGGGGTAGGACTTGATGATGTCTGGAGGTCCCTTCCAACCTCTGAAGTTCTGTGATTCTGTGATCTAGTCCACCCCTCTGCAGTGGACAAGGACATCCTTGAGCCACATCCAACCTGGCTTTAAATATTTTGCAGGGATGGGACTCACTTCCCTGAGCCATAATGCCCAGAATGGTTGGCTGGGTACGCAGGGGACGTTCTTGTGACATCAGGGGCCACACAATTGGTTGTTGAGGGACCTGTGTCAGATGAAATACGCTGCCAGTTTCAGGCAGCAAGAGAAAAACAATGGCCCATAATTCCTTAATCCATACAGCATTGTCAAACTGCCTTTTCCCACCACACAAGATGCTGAAACCTGATCCTCTTCTCTTTAGAACACAAGTTCTTGCCAGAGAAGTGCTGTGGGGGCTGCATGTACCAATGGCAGGGCCAGGACTGGCCAAGGGGTGACTAAGGAGGCTTTGATTTTCCAGCAGAGGACAAGGCTGAAGAAGGTCAATAACAACATCGATATCTAACCCAAACAAAACAGTTGGCCTCTGGATGGCAGCAGTTAAAGGAAGGGAAAACAGAACAGAATCATAGAATCAAGCAGGTTGGAAGAGAGCTCCAAGCTCAGCCAGCCCAACCTAGCACCCAGCCCTGCCCAACCAACCAGACCATGGCACTAAGTGCCCCAGGCAGGATTGGCTTCAACACCTCCAGGCACCAAGACTCCACCACCTCCCTGGGCAGCCCATTCCAATGCCAATCACTCTCTATGACAACAACTTCCTCCTAACACACAGCCTAGACCTGCCCTGGCACAGCTTGAGGCTGTGTCCCCTTCTTCTGGTGCTGGCTGCCTGGCAGCAGAGCCCAACCCCACCTGGCTACAGCCTCCCTGCAGGGAGCTGCAGACAGCAATGAGCTCTGCCCTGAGCCTCCTCTTCTGCAGGCTGCACACCCCCAGCTCCCTCAGCCTCTCCTCACAGGGCTGTGCTCAAGGCCCCTCCCCAGCCTTGCTGCCCTTCTCTGGACACCTTCCAGCACCTCAACATCTCTCTCGAATGGAGGAGCCCAGACCTGGACACAGCACTCAAGGTGTGTCCTGAGCAGTGCTCAGCACAGTTAAAGAAAGAATCAGTCCTTCTGATTAAGCCTTGGGAACAGCTTTATGGGGAAGCAACACAACAAGAAGCATCCTTCTCAGACAGCAAACATGAGGAGCTGCAAATAAACTCTAAAATCCCCAAGTGATGTGGGATTGGGAATGCAACTTCACCTCCAAACTTCTTTAGGATAATTCCTAGCTCCAAGCTAAGTTGTTAGGGATAACCATCCCAAACCTGTAGCCCCTGCAGGTCTCAAAGGCCTTCTCCAAAGCACTCTACCAACTCTTCCTTTGTGCAGGTGAAGAAATGGAGGCCTGGAGAGACTTGCATCTGAGGAGTAACCAGCCTGGTACCTTCCCACCCAATATCAAAGGTGTTTCCATGCAGTGGTGACACTGAAGTGGCTGAGCAGCCCCCTCCCAGGGATCCAGCCCATCCCATGAGCACAGCACATGGCTCTGCATGGCTAAGCAATGGGGAGGTTTTGTGTCACAAACATTTGGCTGTGGGGGTATAAAATGCTGTGGGGACATCCCCTCATCCCTGAGCTTAGCAGCACTGCAGAAGATGAGGGTCTGGCTTCAGCACAGCAAGGGACAGCAGTGTGCTCACCCTGCCCAGGATCATCAGGGAGGTGGTGGAATCATCACCCCTGGAGATGTTCTACAAAGGTGTAGGCATTGCACTTGGGGACATGGTTTAATGGCTATGGTGGTGTGAGGTTGGTGGTTGGACTGAATGTTCTTAGGAGGCTTTTTCAACCCTCCAAAAAAAATCTGTGATCCTCTGATCCTCATCTCTGTGCCAGCCCAGCTTTGAGGACGTGGGGTGCACTGGGGTTATACAAAGCCTCTAGTCCTCCAATCTCCAAACACAGCAATGAATCTCACCTTCTAATGATTAGTATTGGTATTTGGACCAATAGGAAACCAAATCTCATTTGACCTGCAGGGTAAGGTTAAGAAAATCTTGGGGAGAAACAAGGTTTCTTCACTGTCCTCCTGGAGACATCCCAGGGACACTGGGTGTAGAGAGATGTGCAAACTCCCCACTGCTCAGCCAGCTTTTCCCAGAGCTATACTGGGACAGACATTTCCTTCCAGTCACAGATCTCAAGCTTAGCTGTGCTTCTGCAGAAGCCTGCAAGTCAAACCCTGCCAACCACCTCCATCCTCCCACAGCATTCCCGTGACTGCTGTGGGAGCTTTCCCTGTGGGGAAGGCAAGAAACGCAGGGCACGAGCCTAAAATACAGAGGGTTTGTTTGTTCACTTTGAAACAGAGCAGCACTGCCCTACCTCAAGTGGTTAGAGAATCCCTCTGGGGCAGAAAATTATGGTTGCTTCATACAAAAAAAAAAAAAAAGGGGGGGGGGGGAAGTTTCAAAAGTGGAAAATATGATGGCTTAAAAAAAGAATCAGCTTCCTTAAAGCTGCTGAAGAGCCTCCAGCCTCTTGCCACTGCCCATTCTCATACCTCTCTTTTAAAGCCCCAAAACTGAAAGAAAAAGTTTTCATTAAGGAAAAAAGGTAGAGAGTTTCTGTTGCTGCCTTTTCTAGTCTCTCAGATGAAGAGGTCAAGCTCCCTGCTCTGCAAAGTGAAGTTGTGTGGATGCACCTGAGCTTCTGCTGGTTTATAGGCACCAAAGTCTCCTCCTCGGCCAGCCATGAGCTCCTGTGAGTCTGCAGGTTCTTCTCCCACCAGCCAGAAGCATGCCTGTAACTCTCCCGAGTCTGCACTTGCCTAACAACGGGGGAAATATAACCGCGGGGCGAGCAGGGCTTCCTCCAGCTCTGCCCGTGGAATCAGGGCTAAAACACCAGCTGATGGCAGCAGCAGGAACTGGCGACCGTCTGCTAACGGGCGGAGGAGAATCCAGACCCTCAAGAGGATGGAATTACCCTCACGGGAAGGAGGCAGCAGCACTTGTTCAAACAGCATGGCTTGGGTCCGCAGGTGAAACGACTGCTCCCAGTCTCCCCCTGGACCTGGTCTGTGCCCCCAGAGCCAAACCGTCTCGGAAAGGAGCAGCGCAGCAGCAGCAGAGAGATAGATTGTCCCTGACAAACTGTTCTCCGCGTGGGGTGGGATGCAGGTACCACGGAGTGCAGGCACAGGGATGTGGGTGTGATGAAACAGGGCATGGGGATGTGGGCACAGGGGCACGGGCACCACGGGGCTGGGCTCAGAGAGTGGGACAATGTGAAGCAGGCTGCAGGGACCTGGGTACTACAGAGCAGGGTCGGGGACGTGGATATCATGAAACGGGGTGCATGGGGCAGGGCACAGCAGAGTAGGGCACAAGGACACAGAGCACCACAGTGCAGGACACAGGGATGCAAGTACCACAGAGCAAGGCAACAGGGACATGGGAACGGCGAGCGGGCAGCAGAGCCGCCGGTACGGCGGTGCCTGGAGCAGGGATGCTCCCCCCGGCCCGCAGCAGGCCGGAGCCCCACTCTCCGGGGCGCTGCAACCCTGTGGCAGGCAAAGCCCTGCCCGCCACCCCCGGGCACTGCCCGCCGCCACCACCGCCCAGGGGGCACCTCCCGGGCCGCTTCCCCTGCCGGGCCGCCCCCGCTGCCGCAGCGAGCCCCGCTCCACGAACCACCCCCGGCTCCCCGCTCCGCCTGGCCCTCCCCGCCGGGGGATGCGGCCGCGGCACCCCCCCACCCCCCGCCTCAACCCCAACCCCGGGCAGCGCCCGCCGGGGACTCACCGGGAGCGGCGGCGGTGCCGAAGCCGCCGAGTCGCCGCCGTGCCGCGGCCCCCCGCGCATTTCCTCCCCCGGCCCGAGCCGGTCCCTCCGCCCCGGCCCAATGAGCTCCCGGCGGGGAGGAAAGCGGAGCCTCCCGACCGGGGGGAAGAGACGGGGCCCGGGGAACCTCCGCCTGCCCCCGCCCCGCCGGCCCCCACCAGCCGCCACCTGCCCCCGCCGAGGTGTTCTGGCTCCACCGGGAGTCGGACAGGGACAGGGCAGGACCCTCGGAGAAGCCTGCTCCTAGAGGGATATTCGGAGACAGGACAGGAACCCCCTGCAGAAGCCTGGTCCTGGGGGACCCCCCAGGGAAGCCCGGTCGTGAGAGGACATGCAGGGACGGGGTTGGACCCCTGGAGAAGCCCAGGTCAGGTTCGGGGACATGCTGACACTGTAGCCCAGATATCGTCGCTGCTGTGCTGACCCCGATGGAGATGAGCTTACAGGGGAGTCCCTGCCCTGACATCGATCCGGAGCTGTACTTGCAGAGCCCCCAGCCCCACCAGCCTGTTCCTGTGTGCCCTGCGCTTTGAGGACACAAGGTCCTTGTCCCTCTCCCAGATTAGCTCACCTGAGCGGGCAGGGGAGTAGAGACAAGAGAGGGAGATCCGAGCAGATCCCCCAGCTCCTCATCCAGGGGCATTCAGGTGAAATAATCCACCAGCAGTCCTGCAGACAGGGGCAAGTTTATTTCTCTTTGTTTAAAAACTGCTGTAGCTGGTTCTGCCCCCCCAAGAGGAAACATCATTTTTCCTCATGTGAGAGATTTAACACACATTATGGTCCATAGCCTCCACCCTGCCTCGTTAATCCCCCTGAGCTCATCTCAGCAGCAAAGTCCTCCAGGAGAGGTTGTGGAGTCGCCTTCTTTGCAGAGATTCCAAACCCACCCACACACTGTGATTCTGGGCAGCCTGCTGTGGGTGACCTGTGTTAGCAGTGACGCTGGATTAGGCGACCTCCAGAGGCCACTTCTACTCTGATCGTGCTGGGATTGATTTGGTCTTGAGCGACCTGATCTAGTTGGAGATGTCCCTGCTCATTGCAAGGGGGTTGGACAAGACGACCTTTGAGGGTCCCTTCCAATGCTGTGCATTGTATGATTCTGTGAGGCAGGCAACGAGCTGCCAGGCCAGGCTAGGCTAGGCTGAGTTCCTGAATGGATGCTTCAAAGGTTCCTTGGGGTCCTCCCCAGTGTGAAGGTCGACTCATAGAGACACCAAAATTCACCACCCAGACCCACACAGGGTAAAGCTCCACCAGCCTGTCAACATCTGCCTGAGGATGGATCAGGCTGATCCCTCCCACGCCTTGAGAGGCTTCTCCTAAGCAGCTGATTCTTTACCAAAGGGAATTCTGCAGCTCAGTTTGTGCCAAAGTGCCACTTGTTTTGTCTACATCTTTCTCTGGGAAAGCAGAGCACAGACGTTTGTTGTTTTTGCAACGATTTAGGCTCCTGCCCATGCACAGAGTCAGCCTTCAGGATAGCAGGGGGCTGATGTGCAAATGAAAGGCAGGATACAACCCCCTGGGAATATTTGTTCCCATTAAGCTTTGCAATTTCTTTTCTTTTCTTTTTTAAAGCATGGAGGCATTTAAAGGAAATATTTACCACTTCAAACAATTATGGCTCCAAAAGAGCAACTGAGATCACTCTGCTTCCTCACGGATATGCTGAGGCTGCTGGTTGGGCTGCAGCTGCCTCAGGTTGTGCTGCACCCAGTGGGGAAGCTGGTGGGTGATAGATGGGTCAGTGTGGGGCTCTCAGGTGGACCCGTGTAAACAGAGCATAAACTGCTGTGGTGGGATCCTCCCAGGGGAATGGAGCAGAGCAGAGGGGAATGAGCTCTGGGATGTGCTGGTGAAGATGGAGTTTTGATGCCAGGGAGATGGAGAGTATGGGATGTGAGATCCCTCCGGGAAAAGGCTGCTTGGTGTTGGTGGAAGCTCAGCTCCACGCTACACAGCAAACAGGTTTGCTCACTGTCTGCATCCAGCCTTCCTCTGGGGAATGATATCAGCTCACTCATCTTATCAGTACTAAGCAGAGGCAACTTTTCCCAAGAGCCTTGGAGGGGTGGTAATTATCTCATTATGCAGAGAGTGCTGCTGGCTCTTCCTGGTGTGTGTGGGAGATGCAGGGAGCCTGATACTCAGCTTTCTCTCGTAATTACAAAACACATTTGGAAGCCAATGAAAAGCTTCTCCGCCTGATCATACAGACAAGCACAGGATCTCATTTCACAGCCAAGACACTCACCTTATCTGCAGTGCTCCATCATCTGTCCCGGGCCAGGATCCTTTCCTTAAGGAGCATCGTGTTTTCTTACTGTCAGAACAGGAAAAGCCCTCTGTTACACTCCCCTTGTCATGTAGGCAGAGACCAGCCACCCAGCCCTTGCCCAGGATGGACCTGATGTGGAGTTCCCTGGGTGCTCCCAAAGGTCTCTGTGGAGTGGGCTGGAGGACAGAAGCAGGATCGTGGCCACAGAGTGCCCACACTGCAGAGACTCACTGGTGCGCTGTAGAGGTATGGGCGCTGTGATCCTGGTGGTGGAGCGCAGGGAGGCTCAGCCCTTCCCTTCTCTGCAGTGCAGGTTGCACTGGGGGTGCTTTGGGAGCATCCTGTGGCTCCTGACCCTCCCCTTGCTCACTGAGCTTGCAGCATAGGTCACATTGCTGTGGCCCTGGTGGGAAAGGGCCAGGCACACCCACGGTGCCATTGTACCTTTTGGGGTTGAGCAGGTAATGGGTACAAGGAAAGGCTGAGCAGAGCAGAAGCCCTGGTTCCACTTAACCCAGTGCCAAGGCTTGGCTGGATCCCCTCCAGCAGTTTCCTCAATGCCCAAGCCTGGGATTTCCCAAGAATCCAGGGAAGCAGAGTGCCCCATTCCCACTGGCACTCTCCTGGGTGCATCCCAGCTGCTGTACACTGATTTGTGATCCCACCTGCTGTACCCAGCACTCTGTTATACATCCTCAGTATGTACACACACTCAGCTAGGGACAGGAACCCCCCAGGTGCCCAGGGGAGTTGCATAAGTCCCCAGGATCCCCAGTGTGAATTCGATGGTGAAGAAGGAGGTGGACTTGTGGACACAGCATCCCCCACAGCACTCACCACACTCAGCACAGGACTAAGCAGGGTCTCTGTTAGAGCCTCCTCAGCCATTAGACATTTTTGCTGCTAACAGCACTGCAGCATTTTAGAGCCCTCCAAATTGTTTTAACTGCAAAATGTTTGCTTTGCAGTTCTACTTATGGGGTCAAATCTTTGCTCAACCAAGTGCCCAGGCCAGTGCTCGAGGACTGCATATAGGCCATTAAAAGGGCATTTAATCCTCTGCTCTTAGGGAGGGTTCAGTGTCTTATATGCTAATATTCATTATGCTGGGAAGAACTCCCCCAGGACGCTGCCTGGCAAAGCTCCCTGGAAAGCAGAGGAGTTCTGCCCGTTCAGAGTGGGGGAAGATCAGATCCGTTGGCTCTGCTCACATTGGTGTGATGAGCTCCTGACAACAGCAGCAAAAGCTTTTGGCTGCTGCCTGCAAATCTGTCTGAGTTTGAAGTCCTCCCCGGACCGGTGCTTCAGATGTCTTCTCCAAAGCCTTCTCCTAGAAGTGTACTCCCACTAATACTAATGCTTGTCTCCCAGCCAGGAAAGAAATGTTTCTTCCCAGCCTCCCTCTTAGATTTAACGACTTGAAATCTCCTTGTCTCCCACTGCTTTCACCACCAGTGTGAGCTCTGAGGCGGGCCAAGTGCTGGCTCTGAGAAGAGCTCAGGCTGAGCACTGGGCTGGCTCTGAAGGTGAGATGTTCACACACCCTCCCCCTTTCCTACAGCCCATCCTGCAGACCTCTGGAGCACGCTGGACCCACTTAGGCAGTGGTACCAGATCCAGCATCACCCTGAGCGCATCTGTGGTGGATTGGGCCCCCGGCATGGTAGGTAAGATAGGAGAAGGTCATCCAATCTGACCTACCACTCAGCTCTATCCAGTGTGAGAGTGTGTGGGGCTGGGGGATTTCAACTTTGCTCTAGGTCTGCAGGCATGAAAAGGGAATGAAAAACAGAGGAGAATTAACAGGAGATCAGCACTAAGATCAAGAACCCTCTCCTGAGAGAAGAGCATCACAGTTAATGGGACACACTTAAGCACCAGAGCTTCCCCAACCTGGGGCTGGAGGTGCTGAAGAGGCAGATGGAGGTAGATGGATGAGGAGACAGGCAGGAGAGTGACACACATAGAGATGCAAAACTTTCCAGCTAGTTCCAGCAGTGGCTGACCCAGTGGCTGCTGCATACAATGGGCCCTCGCTGGCCTCCACAGGGGGCTGGCACAGAACTGGAAGCACTTGCTAAAGCAAAAGGAATTTTTGGTGCTTCTGGATAAAAGGGGCAATGGCTTCTCCTGGTTAAGGACAAACTCTTCTGCCCAGGCTTTTCATAAGGCTGTTTGTAAACTCCACACTTCAAAGTGTAGGCTCTGGAGCAGCTCCTGTCCTGCAGAACTCAGAAAATGACCTCCCACTATTCTGTTATGTCCCATAATGTTCTCCTTGCCTCAGCTGCAGCTATCTCAGTGGAAATCTAGAGGAGTCCACTGATGGCAGTGGGATCAAAGTAGGTCAAACCAAGGAAAGTCCTTGGCCCACAGCTCTCAGCCTGTCGTCACCAGTTGCTCAGTGCAGCACATATTAGAACCAAGATTCCCATAAAGTGATTTTGGGTTGTTTTTTGCCTAAGGACTTCACAAGCATGAAGTGTCTCAGGACTGGTAGGTGATAACTTAAGGTGGCCATAAAGACCTCCAGCAGCCCAGCTGTAGCTGTGCAGAAAACCAAATGCTTGAACAGGGCAACATCCTGCAGCCAGGCTTACCTCCTCTCGTGTGCACACAGATGTGCTCTTAGTTACTTTTAGAGGAGGCAACGATGGCTGCTGCATAAAAGCTGAGAGATGATTCACCTCACCCAGGAATAAAGTTCATTTCATGGCTTTTTGTGACATTTCCCTGGCAAAAAGGGGCATTAGTCAGTGGAGAATGGTCCCCCACCTCGCTGTCCCCTCTGTGCTTTCCCAGTGAACCACTCCCCAGGCAGTGCTTAGGGGAATAGCTGTTGAACGCTCAGCTTGGTCCCTTCATCACAGCCACCCCAGTGGGCAGCTCAGGAGAGAGCAGCCTGCAAAAGAGTGAGTTGTGTCCTGGTCAACCTTCTCTAACAGGAGAAAGTCTCCAGCTCCAGAAACGTGCACAAAGTGGGGCTCCAGCCACCTCCCCGGCTAAGGGGCAGGATGCAGATCTGAGCGCTCGCTTGGGAAGAGAGGAGGGAGAGTGAAATCCCATTTCTGCTCACCCCCTTCTGTTTGCAGAGACCCTCTTCTTTCCCTTTCTGGTCTGAAACCTCAAGTGAAATCTTGGTTTGTGTTTCACCATGCCCTGCTGCCGGCATGGCTGACAGTCAGGTTCATTTACTCTAATTCATTGCAGTTTGTAAACCTGTCTGCCCAGCCCCATCTGCAGCAGCATAAGCCCAAAGCCCAGCTTCAATTTCTCTTCCTCACCTCTTGGGAAACTTGTGCAGAGATGGTAGTTCAACAGCAGAGAGGAGCTGGTGGTTTAAAAGCAGAGAGGAGCTGGTGGTTTAACAGCAGAGAGGAGCTGGTGGTTTAAAAGCAGAGAGGAGCTGGTGGTTTAAAAGCAGAGAGGAGCTGGTGGTTTAACAGCAGAGAGGAGCTGGTGGTTTAAAAGCAGAGAGGAGCTGGTAGTTCAACAGCAGAGAGGAGCTGGTGGTTTAACAGCAGAGAGGAGCTGGTGGTTTAAAAGCAGAGAGGAGCTGGTAGTTTAACAGCAGAGAGGAGCTGGTGGTTTAAAAGCAGAGAGGAGCTGGTAGTTTAACAGCAGAGAGGAGCTGGTGGTTTAACAGCAGAGAGGAGCTGGTAGTTCAACAGCAGAGAGAGAGGGACTAATTCCATTGACACAACGAATGCTGCATCCCAGGGAACAGCATTCAAACTGCCAGGGCAGACACAGTCTCCTGTGCTGCTACCCAGAGGAGAGAAGGATTTTTGAGAAGGCTCAGGCTCCACTTCTGGGCTTCTCTATCTCACTGCATCCCAAGCAGTGGCAGAGCTTCCCAATCCTCTTTAAAATTGATTTCATCACTGACAAAGCCTTGTTATTACTTCTTATGGTTGGATCTATTTGACTGGGGTTGGATTAGATGACCTTTAAAAGTCCCTTCCAGCCCAAACCATTCTGTGATTCTCTGCCCAGTGAATTGTTTCCCTGACTGTTAGACCCTGGGCAAAAGCATTCCAGGTTATTTCTACTGAGAGCCATTCACTGCCCTGGTCCTTCTCCATATCCCAGCACAGCCACCCAGTGCCTGGGTATCCCAGCTGCTCCTACCCACAGCCAGCCTCCTAGCCCAAAATACTGATACCATAAAATCATAGAATTATCTCATCTGGAAATGACTTCTAAGATCACTGAGTCCAACCATTGTTCTAAAACCACCATGGCCATTAAACCATGTCCCACAGTGTCACATCTACATGTTTCTTGAACACCTCCAGGGATTCCACCACCTCCCTGAGCAGCCTGTTCCAATGTCTGAGCACCCTTTCAGTAAAGAAATTTCCCCTAATATCCAATCTCAACCTCCTCTGGTGCAATCTGTGGGCAAATCCTTCTGCCTGCACTGTTTGATGCCACAGGTCAGGATGACAAGACAGGGAGCTGCAAACAGAGAGTGTGCAAATCACCCAGCTCCGAGGTTATAGATCTGAGAGGCTTTGCCGAGCTCCTGACATTCAACTTGCAGCACCCTCCAGGTTCGGCTGTTAGCCAGGGGAAGCCCCAGGTCTGCAGGAGAGCAGGGACAGTTGCAGCCTGCAGCCCCACCCAGCCCCACGCCCTGCCTACGTCCAGGGACCAAACTCTGCACCAGTACAGGGGAAAATCAGCAGCACAGGGTCACAGCTGAGGGTGCTGCTGTGCAAAGATTGGGTGGCACTGCTCCGTGTGCTGCCAGAAGGGAGAGAGAGCTGACACAGGGAGTGCAGGTGGAAGGATGCACAACAGTGGTGTTGTATCAGAGGTGTTCAGAGAGCAGGCAGATGGAGAAAGGGAAGGAGTTGTGGAAAGAAAGGAGATGTGCTAAGGATTTCCAGCTGTCTCACAGCTATCTGTGCAAGCGTTTGCAGCCTTCCCCTACCTCTGCAAGGGTAACATTTACCCTCTGAGCTCTCTGCTCCTGGCAAACAGCCTGAGTGCCAGGGGGGACAGATTGAAGAGTGCTGCAGGTTGGGCTCTGCTCTGAGCAAACCAGCCCTGGGCATGGATGCTCCTCGACAGCTGAAGCAGCTGAAGGATGCTTTCAACCTCGCTTTGGGGATGGATGCTCCTCGACTGCTGAAGCAGTTGAAGGATGCTTTCAGCCCCACTTTGGGGATGGATGCTCCTCGACTGCTGAAGCAGCTGAAGGATGCTTTGAACCCCACTTTGGGGATGGATGCTCCTCGACAGCTGAAGCAGCTGAAGGATGCTTTGAACCCCACTTTGGGGATGGATGCTCCTCGACTGCTGAAGCAGCTGAAGGATGCTTTCAACCCTGCTTTGCTCCAGCAGCCCTTTGCCAACGCCGTGTCGGTGGCCACCACCACCTCCTCCACCCCAGCTGGGGCAAAAAACCTACTCAGAGCCAGCAGGATCTGGCCTAATGCGGGCACACTCCTGCTGCCCCCCATTGCTACCCATCCCACCCGACCTACCCCATCCTGCCCCGTGCCCTGCGCTCCACGCCAGCCGCGCTGACAGCTGCCACCCTTCCGGTACCTGCGGCACCCCGCTGTCCCCCGCCGCACCGGGAGCAGCCCCGACGCCGCCACCACGCTCGCCAATGGCTCCTCGTGCCCATCCTCGCCCAGCTGCCCCGAGTCCAGCGGGCCCGGGCGGCCGCCTGGAGTCGCCGGCATGGCCAGCAGCCGTCCGCGCGCGGGCGGGAGGTGGCTGCCGAGGTGGAGGGAGGCTTTTTATGCTTTTCTTCCTGTATAAATCAGGCCGGGGATGGACAATCCCAGACAGGACTTCCTGTGTGTGTTGTGCGCTGATAACAGGCGCCGCGAGGGGAACAAACACGGCCGGAGGGGGAGAGGGGCCGCGGGGCGGTACCCCCACACCGCGTCCACCAGCAACGGCCGCGGGGCGCCCGCACGGACAGCAGGCAGCCACACGTCCCTGGGGACTCGGGCATGGAGAGGGCTGCCTGCCCGGGCTGCCCACTCACACCTCACGCCAGGCCTAAGATGGCTGCTGCCCACTGCCCTCCGGCCTCGCTTGGCAGCCCATGCCTCTTGTGGCCCCTGGAATGGGGCTGATGGTGACCCTCGCAGCTCCAGGGCCTCCTTCACAACCCCGGGGCCTCCTTCACAACCCCGGGGCCTCCTTCGCAGCCCCAGGCCCTCCTTCGCAGCCCCAGGCCCTCCTTCAGAGCCTGCCAACCATGGCAGGGCTGGCAGCCATCTTCTCCAGAAGGGGCCACGTTGATGGTAGGTGCCAGTGGAGCACCGCCTGTGGTATTTGTGACCCTCTGGCACCTGGGTTAAAACGCACTGGGCAGCCAGTCTGTTGGATGGTTTGTCACCCCTGTGTTGGAACAGGGCAAGGCACTAAACCTGTAGGACGACATCACCCAGCAAAGATGGAGCCAGGCAGCAGAGAGAGGCAGGGAAACAACCACCCCAGCACCCTGATTTTCAAGGCTGTTGTGGTGCAAAGCTGATTGTGATTTCAAACTGTACCTCTGAGCCCTCGGTTCCGGGTAGCCACAGGAGGGATATTTCACTTTTCAACTGGAACTGGAAACTCTGATCCAGACTTTCTGCCACAAAAGAAGGCATTTTGAAACAGGAGGGCCGCAACAGTGGTCATTGTTGTTGATTCCCTCTGAGGACATCACCAAGCCACCAAGCCCCACAGCTGCCAGACTGTTGCTGCCTTGTGCTGTGGGCAGCAAGATCCCCACAGCATCCCATGCATTTTCCTTCTGTCCCACCAGAGCCCACAGCACAAGTTTGGGGCCATGAGCTATGTGGGACTCCCCTGGAGCAGAGATATGTCCCTGCCTTCTGTTGCACAGGTTTGGGGCCATAAGCCATGTGGGGCTCCCCTGGAGCAGAAACATGTCCCTGCCCTGTGCTGCACAGGTTTGGAGCCATGAGCCATGTGGGGCTCCCCTGGAGCAGAAACATGTCCCTGCCCTGTGCTGCACAGGTTTGGAGCCATGAGCCATGTGAGGCTCCCCTGGAGCAGAAACATGTCCCTGCCCTGTGCTGCACAGGATTGGAGCCATGAGCCATGTGGGGCTCCCCTGGAGCAGAGCCATGTCCCTGCCCTGTGCTGCACAGGATTGGGGCCATGAGCCATGTGGGGCTCCCCTGGAGCAGAGCCATGTCCCTGCCCTGTGCTGCACAGGTTTGGAGCCATGAGCCATGTGGGGCTCCCCTGGAGCAGAGCCATGTCCCTGCCCTGTGCTGCACACACCTGGGTCCTCCTGGTCCAGGCAGCACAGAGCACTTGTGCGCAGGCTTACAGCGGGCAGGGGATTACAACCACCCTTACTCAGCAGAATATTACTCTGGGCAAATCCCTCGGGAGTTGCAAAATATTCCTGTGTTTATTTCTCCAAATGCATGGCTAAAGAGGGACCCCTCTTGTTTTCCTTGGCAGGCTTCTTCCCAAAGGCTGCTTTCTGCCGCCCATCGCTCTCTCTCCAGCGAGAGGTGACTTGATTCTGCCAGCTGCTTGCCGTGAGCACTGCCAGCTGATGGGCACCGTGGGAGTGCAGCCACCCAGGGGAGTCACTTCTAGGCACGAGTGTGGGTTTGTGCTTGGTTGTGCGTGAAACGCTTTGTGTGGCTCTTTGTGCATGCTACATTAACCCACGGGGAGGGTCGAACTCTGTATTTGTGCTCCGAGCAGAGCTGAGTGCTGAGCAGCAGCTCCCCGTGGGGAGTTGGAGGGCTTGCATGGATGGGAGATGTGGCAGCACTGGACGCTACTTTCAGATCAGAGAGGTTGGACACTGGAAACTCAGGCCCAGAGCTGACAAATTCCTCCACCATTGCCAGACACACAGGCTTGGTCCTGCAATGGTCAGAGCCTTCACAAGGGCTCCTAATGTTCTCTTCCAAAACTGATGCTCAGGAGCTTTGGGACAAACTCTAGACACAAATGTTATCAGTTGCAGCAATCAGGTCTGGTGCTATCCCTCCTGTGTATTCTGCCCTAGCACAGAGGCACATCCATCCCTATTGTGTCCTCTGCCCTGGCATGGAGGCTCATCCACCCCTCCTGTGTCCTCTGCCCTAGCATGGACACACATCCATCCCTCCTGTTTCCTCTACCCTAGCACAGAGGCACATCCATCCCTCCTGTGTCCCCTCCTCTAGCATGGAGCCACAATCATCCTCCCTGTGTCCTCTCTTCTATCGTGGAGGCACATCCATCCCTCCTGTGTCCTCTCCCCTAGCACAGAGGCACATCCACCCCTCCAGTTTCCTCTCCTCTAACATGGAGGCAGGTCCATCCCTCTCATTTCATCTGCCCTAGGATGGGTGCAGGCCATGGCTGGGACATCAGCCACCCACACCTCCAGATGCAGAGGGAGCTGAGCACGGAGCAGGGCTGCTGTGGCCTCAGCAGTGCAGCCCCAGGAGCTCGCTGGGCTGTGTGGCAAAGGCTTCCTGTTTACCCAGTCTGTAGGAGCTGCAGCTCAGCGGCCGGAGCGGGAAGCGCTCGGCAGGGGCCATACCCGTGGGCGTTTTTAAATCTCAATTCATGACTCCTCACCTCGCAGAGCTGCTGCTACCCTCCCGTGGAAGCTGGCGCTGGGGAAAACCTGGGCGTCAGGCAAGCCTCAGGTATGGTGTGTGAGAGGGAAGGAAGAAAGAAAGGAGGGAGGGAGCTGCAGGGTGTTGGTGCCACACACCCCGGCCGTGCCCACAGCCCTGCACCTCCGCATCACCCCTGACCTCCTGCAGTCCATCTCCTCTGCTGCACACCGAGGCTCCCCGGCAGCCTCCCCAGCCCATCGCAAGGTGACCTTTTGGGCAGCCCGTGGTGGCAGGTGGCAGCGGGACCCGGCAAGAGCCGAGCAGACAGCTGGGCAGGCAGCCCTGAGCTGCACATGTGCTTCTCCAGAGGCCACGCAGCCTGCTCCAGCCCTCTGCCCGCATTGAGGGTCTGTCAGGCGTGAATTGAGGTGGGGGTTGAGGGGACTTTAGCTCCTCATTAGCACCAGCCAATTAGTGTGGCATGCTGCTCTCCCGTCAGCTGCCACGGCTGCCGCTCAACACCTCCTTGCCCAGGCTGATGCCCTTAAGTCTCAGGCCACGTTTGCTTTATGACTGATTTTCCTCCAACGTTTTCGCTTGCAGGAACCTTTAAGTCTGTCTTTTCCCTCCTCCTGAGAGCCAAACCCCTGCCTGCTTTGTTTTATTGGCCTTCTGGGAGCCGCTCTCTGCTAGCGTGCAGCCAGGCAGGGTTTAATCAGCATACGTGCGAGCACCGGGGAAAACGCTGCCCCCCAGCAACATCTGATACTTACTTAAATAATCAAGTCAATTACTAAGCAGCAATCGAAGTCAGATGGCAGCAACTCCACCTTCAGCTCCTAGGGCTTCTGCCAGAGCAGGGAGCTGAGGGCTGCCTGCCTGCAGCTGCCAGTGGCGTGCAGGCTGCTTGCAGAGGGATGGGGTCGAATCCTCTGCAAGAGTAAAGTGCTGCTGCACCTCCCGCTCCCAGAGCTGCCCCAGGAGGGATGGGGTCAACCCCTCTGCAAGGGTGAAGTGCTGCTGCACCCCCCGCTCCCAGAGCTGCCCCAGGAGGGATGGGGTCAAACCCTCTGCAAGGGTGAAGTGCTGCTGCACCTCCCGCTCCCAGAGCTGCCCCAGGAGGGATGGGGTCAACCCCTCTGCAAGGGTGAAGTGCTGCTGCACCCCCCGCTCCCAGAGCTGCCCCAGGAGGGATGGGGTCGAATCCTCAGCAAGAGTAAAGTGCTGCTGCACCTCCCACTCCCAGAGCTGACCCAGACCTTTGCTGGGTTAGGAACACCATGCCAAGCATTTCCAGGCTCAGGCCACTCCAAATCCTTGAGTCACAACTGGTTCTTAGGGAGCAGGGTGGGAACGGTCCCAGCTGTTGGGCAAGGGCATGGGATCCAGCCTGCTGGGGTCTTGCTCCCACCCACAGCCTGTATTCTCCATGGATAAAGTATTTTACCATCCTTTGCCTGTTTTCTCATCAGCAGACAATAAAAATGCCAGTCCCATCGCAGGGCTGTTGTGCTGCTTGCTCAGCTAACACCCATGAACTGCTTTCAGATTCCTGCACTAAACCTGCTACATAAATTCAGCTCCCAAATGTTAGGTGCTGTGAACTTTTCACAAGGCTTCTCAGAGGAAGCAGCAGATGCTCTCTTGAGCCTCAATATGCAAGAGGAGGCATTTCAAACCTGAACCTCTTCAGGGAGCAGGGAAGGAAAAGCAAAACTTTTGCTGAGACTGAGGGAGTTGGGGCTGCTCAGCTCCCAGGTGACCTTCTTGTGGCCTTGCAGGATCTGAAGGGGGCTACAAGAAAGCTGAGGAGGGACTTTTTAGGCTGTCAGGGAGTGATAGGACTAAGGGGAATGGAACAAAGCTGGAAATGGGGAGATTCAGAGTGGATGCTAGGAAGAAGTTTTTCAATATGAGAGTGGTGAGAGCCTGGAAGGGGTTGCCCAGGGAGGTGGTGGAAGCCTCATCCCTGGAGGTGTTTAAGGCCAGGCTGGATGAGGCTCTGGCCAGCCTGATCTAGTGTGAGGTGTCTCTGTCCACGGCAGGGGGTTTGGAACTGGCTGATCCTTGGTTTCCCTTCCAACCCTGGCTGATTCTATGATCTTCATGCTTTCACTTTGATTAAAGGATAGCCTTTTGGTTTCTCCAGCTGCTGAAGATGGTGCACATGGCATTTGGAGCTGAGTCCTGGAACTGCTCTGCCATGTCATATGTTGTTGCCAGGATGCTTAGAGCCATCAGTACCACGGCAAGACCTCCAGCAGCCAGGCTTCAGCACTGGGGGCCTTTCTTTCACACCCCATGCACCTCACCATCCCCTAGATGAGCTGCACCCCAGCAAATTCATCTGCTTGCTGATACTTCTTGCCAGGCACCAGCTCCTGCACAGCCAGATCTCAGGAGCTCCCGGGCAGGAGTGGCACCTCTAAAGCCTACTTGACCACTTTCAGCCCATCCTTGGAGTGAGGACGATGTTGAAAACACCAGAGAACAGTGCTGAATCCAGCCCAGAGATTACAGTGTGCCCCCTGCACTCCGGGACAGGATGGAGGAGTTTTGAGGGTGCCCTGGGAATAGGCAGGCAGTGCAGACCTCATTAATCAAGTTCAGAGACTGTCTTCTTCATCAGAGCTTCTCACTGTGCAGGGAGAGCCTCAGGAGTCTGACAGGCAACCACAGCCTGCCTGGCTGGGAAACAAATCTGCCTTCTCCTGGAGAAACTCTTCTGTGAGGAGGAATTTTATCTGTGTTTTGCAGAAGAGCATTGCAGATTGCAGAGAGATTCCCAACTCAGGAGGAAAGAAAAAGTTCCTCTGAAACTATCAAACCCTCCCAGGTCAACAATCGAGGTTTGAACTTGAGAGCCCCAAAGCTTGAAGGATTAGTTGGAATTGTGTTTTTCCCACTCAGCTTTCCCTAAGAGTTGAAGGGAAAAAAAAAGAGTTATGACTGCTAAAAGAAAACCTCAGCAGAGAAGTATCTGGGGAAGCCACAAGCTGGGGCACACAGTGGTTGGCTTGGGATGAGGCCATGCAGGCTGCTGGGGATGAGCTGAGACAGCCAACAGGCTTCTGTTTGCAGAGGGGGTTTGGGGGCACTGTGCAGCCCCACATCCAGTGGGACCCTCCCACCAGGCACAGAGAAACAGCTCTGGAGAAGGCTTTTTTGGCAGAGCTGTTTGGGGATTTTTTTGTTCCCTCAGCTCTCTGATTATTTTTGTTTTAAATAACAAAGAAATTCACGAAGAGAGATAAAGAAAAGCTTTGAGAGAGCTGCTGCTGCTTCTGAGGTCTGTCACAGAATGGCAGGGGCTGGAAGGGACCTTGAAAGATCATCTAGTCCAGCCCCCCTGCCAGAGCAGGACCACCTATGTCAGATCACACTGGGATGCCCTATCTGCCCCTTTTTCCGCCCTACCTGCCCCATTTTGCCCCTTTTCTGCCTCCCAACCCAGAGCACCTGGGCTCTGTTGGAGTCTCCCCCCACTCCAGGTGTGTCCACTTTGCCCTCTCAGCCCACTCCCCTTTTT
The DNA here is from genome assembly GCA_013400475.1 of Tricholaema leucomelas. Lineage (NCBI taxonomy): Eukaryota > Metazoa > Chordata > Aves > Piciformes > Lybiidae > Tricholaema lacrymosa > Tricholaema leucomelas. The sequence goes on along the minus strand of WAAF01013766.1, from coordinate 1,152,773 downwards.
AGCCCCCCTCAGGAAAGGCAGAAGCCCTAAGCTGTGCCCAGCTGGGCAGAGAGATCCTTCTCCTGTCATCACTGGTGACTCCCCATGGTGCACACTGTGTGACTGGGAGCGAGACAAAGGCTGGGGGGCCAGTTAGGTAGGAAGAGGGTTGATGGTCACCCTAACAGAATTGTCAGGGCTGGAAGGGACCTCCAGGATCACCTAGTTCCAAGCCTCTTGCCATGGGCAGGGACATTTTGCACTAGATCAGGTTGCTCAGAGTCTGATCCAGCCTGGCCTTAAAAATCTCCTGCAATACTGAAGTCTGAATTATGCTTATTAAATGTGGATATTCTTTAGCACCTCTTGCTGAAGGCAGAGAATACCAGCAGGCTAATATCAGGTATTTCTGACCATCCTGGCTGTAATTCACAACAGATCTGCTGAACATCTCTCCTGAGGAGATTTGCCATCCAGATTTTGCTGAAATCAGAATGCTTATCCCAGCTGAACCCTGAGTGCTGATAAAACTGCTGTCTGCCACCAAAGAAGCCCACACAAGCAGGCCAAGCAGGGACCAAGTGATCCATCACTAACAGAACACTTGAGCACATCTCCTGACTTTTTTAGTTCTGTAGGCTTTCATCCTCCTTGCAGCATGTGTCCCCTTTTTCACACCACACCAGCCCCAGCAGTGCTTCAGAGCTTGAATGAGCACTATTTGGGGCAAGTGAATTGCAGAATCAGTCAGGGTTGGAAGGGACCACAAGGATCAGCCAGTTCCAACCCCCCTGCCATGCCCAGGGACACCTCACACTAGATCAGGCTGGCCAGAGCCTCATCCAGCCTGGCCTTAAACACCTCCAGGGATGAGGCTTCCACCACTTCCCTGGGCAACCCATTCCAGGCTCTCACCACTCTCATGCTGAACAACTTCCTAACATCCAGTCTGGATCTCCCCATTTCCAGCTTTGTTCCATTCCCCCCAGTCCTATCACTCCCTGACAGCCTAAAAAGTCCCTCCTCAGCTTCACAGAAGCTTCACAGAAACGTTCTGCTTGGAAAAGACCCTCAGGGTCACCAAGTCTGAGCAATATTCCTACTCCATCAGCTTCACCCCAAACCATATCCCTAAGCACCACCTCTAAACGACTTTTAAAGCACCACCTCCAAACGACTTTTAAACACATTCATCCTCCATCTGAGCAAACCTGCAGGCTCAACCTCCTCTCTCACTCTTGCTCTTGACAAAGAATTCAAGGAAAGCCTGATAAGAGAGGAGGAGAAAGTGAAGGAGACAGAGAGCAGAGACTAAACATGATGCAAGCCGCTGTCTTGCACACAGGCAGCAAACCCTGGGCTGGGGGACAACTCTGTACTGTCTGGGGTGCCAGAGGCATCCTGCTGTCCCCAAGGTTGAGGACGTGGCCATGCTTCACTGTTGCAGCGATAGCATCGAGGACAGAGAGGGAGGGGAAAGCCCAGAGCCTCACTTCTGCTAAGCCAGCTCGATGAAGGGCTCCTTTATCTGCCTTTTGGTGTGAGATAAGGTTCCAGAGCTGTCCTGCCAAGCAGCTGTGTGTCGCTGACACTACCTCCCCTCGCTGCAGAAGGGCATCAGGCATTCAGAAAATATTTGAGCAAGACCATATCTTTGTGCAACCTCTGTGCAATGGAAAGACACACAGGGTGCTTTAGATCCACGCTGGGGGGGTTCAGGGGCTGCTTGTCCATGCAAGGACAAAGCAAATTGCCTCAGCTTGCAGGATCAGGCTGCAAGAACCTCTCTCCCTGCAAGTCCCTAGAGAGAATTATCTCAGATTAAGTATTTATGAGATCCCTGCCTCAATCTTCTCTCTTCCAGGCTAAAAAGACCCAATTCTCTCAGTCTCTCTTCAAGAGAGAGATGTTCTAGTCTCCTAATCATCTTTGCAGGCCTAACTGAAGTTCTGAAACCGACCATTTGCAGCAGACTCAAAGTTTTCTACATCAAAAATCCCTGCATTGTTGGAAAATGCACTCCAAGGGCTGATTGGGATCCCACAGCATGAACCTAAACCCAGAGGAGTTCTCCATGGGAAAGACCTGCAGAGTGAACAGGACATTACAGACTCAAAGATTCACAGATTGCTTTGGGTTGGAAGGGACCCTCAGAGGTCACCTTGCACAACTCCCCTCCAGTCAGCAGGGACACCTCCAACTAGAGAAGGCTGCCCAGGGCCACACTGAGTCTGATCTTGAATGTCTCCATGGAGGGGGCTTCAACCACATCCCTGGGCAGCCTGGTGCAGTATTTTACCACTCTCACTGTAAGGAACTTCTTCCTTATCTCCAAACTAAATCTGCCCTGCTCCAGTTTCAAACCACTGTCCCTCATCCTGTCACTACCAGCCCTTCTAAATGGTCCCTCCCCAGCCTTCCTGTAGGTCCCCTTCTGAAATGTAGCTATAAGATCACCCTGGAGCCTTTTCTCCTCCAGGCTGAACAGCCCAAATTCTTTCAGCCTGTCTTCACAGGGTAGGTGCTCCAGCCTTCTGCTCATCCTTGTGGCCCTCCTCTGGACCCACTCCAGTAGCTCTGTGTGTCTCTTCTGTTGGGGGTCCTATAGCTGGGCACTGACAGTGCTCCTCAGGGATGGTGCAGCCAACTGGACACTGACAGTGCTCCACAGGGACAGTGCAGCCAACTGGACACTGACAGTGCTCTACAGGGATGGTGAAGCCACACAACAGGGAGTTGAATAGAGCTCAGTGTCTTTTTTTGTAAGATTAATAAGCCATGTAGTAGATAAGTGAGTCTTCATTTGTGGATCTAATACCTTGGGCTTAAAAGTCCTACCCAGGAAGCTCCCATGGCTTTTCTGCTGACTTCACTGGATTTCAGCAGCATAATAGAGAAGTGGAATTCAGCCTAGAAGTCAGACAGCGAATGCAGAAGTCAAGAATTGAGGTGGGGGGGGGGGGAGAGACACCAAAAAAGAAATGTTGAGATGTCTTTCCCCTGCAGCAGCATCAAAACAGCCACTGCCTTTACTTTGTTTAATCACTTATCTCTGTGGAGGGAAGAGGAAATTCCCAAGAACCTGGCGGTCGTTAAAAATATTAGCCAGGACCTGGTGATTATTTTTGGTAGCTAAAAAACTTCCTGGCCAAAGAGATTTTTCGGGTTTCATTGGGCTCCAGTAAATGTTTGAGTATAACTTTCCTAAACACCCATTCTCCTCAAGCCAGTGGTGCAGTTTACAATCCAAGGGGGGAAGGGCGGGGGAGATGTTTCTCTTTCTTTTGTTTGGCCCCGCGGCATGCTAAAGTGCACAGCACCACACCGAAGTGGTGGTTAGCTATTTTCTGCTATCCTTAAATAAAGGGCCAGTTCACACAGTCAGAAATCTCTGTTTCCTTTCGGGCAGGAAAAAGGAAGTGAATGCACAGGGCAGATTTGGAGCTGGCTTGCAAGAACAATTGAACTCCCATCCAGAGGGGAAGGGGATCTGCGTCAAGAGGAATTCACTCTTTTCTTTTTTTTTTTTTTTCCTCTCTCTCTCTCTTTTTCTTTCTGGAAGGGAAAAGAAAAATGACTTTTAGTTTAAAAGAATAAAGGTCTGGGCGTTTAGAGCTGCTTGCACAAATATAGTCATAAAGGCTTTTTACCTGACAAAGGGCTCCCGCGGCCGCTCCGCGCCGTCCTTCTGCAAACTCTGCTCCCTGTGCTCCCCTCTTAGCTACCCTGGGTGAAGGACGTCACCAAAACCTGGCAGCAGTTCCTGGTGAGGAGGGACAGTCTCTGAGCACTCTGCAAAATATTGACCCTTTTTCTCTCTGTTCCTCCCCAGTGCTGCCCAGCTCATGGGTTCAGCTAAGATGCGGTGCATAGGATACGGTGCTTCCCCCCCTCCTGTCTTTAACTGTCTGTGCAAGCAGGCAGAGCAGCAATGCAACCTGCTTTGTGGTCAAGACCTCATGCTGACCACATCAGTTTTGGTCTCTTTTCAGTCAACCACAAAATCCTCTCCCAGCCTTCCTGAGAAGAGGATGTGAGCTGAGGTTTCAGGGGCTTGACCAAGTGTCAGAACATTCTCCGTGTGGTCTCATCTATGCATCCCGACCATTTTTAATCCTCACCACTAGCTTCCCTTTTAGTGGACCCTGAATAGCCACACTTCTCTCTGCATTTCCTTCTCCTCTGCCAGCCAGATTCCCAAGTAAACCCCAGAGTTGGAGCTGGATCGTGAGACCTTGAATGTTCAAGCATCCTATCTCCCAGGGCACTGAGCACTTGTGGATAGTTGAGGCAATCAGCCCCAGAGCCAGTCAAGGTGTGCGCCGCAGTCTGGGACTTCCTCATGGTACTGACTGCTTTGCCAGAGCAGCCCCTGGGTAAAGAGGATTAGTTTATAACCTGCTGCAGCTGGGGAGACTCCTCACCCTTCCCTCCTTTTCACAGTCAGACCTCTGTCAACCCCTTCAGAACAAACCTGCATGAAGGGTTTCTGCAAAGCAGAGCTCAGGCTACCAGCTCACATCATGCATGCAGCAGAGAGCATTGCTTTCCCAGGCTCACTTTCCTCTAGGGTTGCAGGTAATAAACAGGAACCCGGGGGAGCACAGGGGATCCAGCTCCAGTTTGGGTTCCCACATACTCTCACACAAGCTCCTCAAAGCTGATTTTCATCCATCCAAGCAAAATATTTGCTCAGAATGCGAAGCTGGAGCTGGGCAATGTCAGCAGCAAATGTCAGCAAGTGTCAGCAGGAGAGAAACTAATTAGATAAAATGGGCCAAATTTCTCCCGGGGGGAGCTCCTCTGCCATCACTGCAGGAAGGATGAAAGTGGCCTAATGGTTAAATAGATTATTTTGTGCTCTCTTGGTGCCTCCAGCCTGATTTTATCCAGGCAGGCAGCCTCTCTGAGTGTGACCAGAACCAGTGGCTCACCTGGATCTGGTGACTTACCCTGGGATAAAGCAACCTGGGTGCAGAGCTCCCTGACAGCACATCACAGACACCTCACAGCTGACCTCAGATGAAATCACCTCTCAGTACTAGAGCTGAGGTTCTCCAAATACATCTTGGCAGGCTTCCACCTTTCTTCTGCAAAGCTGTGTGGCCTCAGAGTGTGCAGCTGGAGGGAAGCCCCCAGCAGCACTCAAACTGGAGCCGACGCAGAGCCAGAGGGACAGAAGCAGGTCGGGCATCACCTCTGCTAAGGTCACACGTCTGCAGAGCCTGCTGCTAGGCAAAGGTGCATCTGGAAACGCTCTGGTGATGACTCACTGAGTGAGGAAATGGTGTCACCCTACAGCTCTCAGCACCAGGTCTGCTCCCTCACCTCCACTGCTGCCACCACCTCCAACAGACATTTTTGCCTTTGACTACCAAAAGGCTCCCAATTGAGCCCTCCTCAGCTAAAGCCTGACTGTGATTCAGCTTCTGCACATGGGTCTGTTGGCATCAAGGGAGCCAAACTAGGTGAGCCCATCCCCGTGTCCAGTCCAGGATGTCAGCAGAAGAGTGGTGTGAGGAAGTGCACCAGGAATTTGCCACCCTCGTGGTCCTCTATTCTTGTTTCTGTTCCACTTTAACTCCCAGCCAACACTTTGGTGCAGAAAGGTAATTCATTAACCTGCAAGAACCGGGAGGTCTAAACTTTCCCCTAGTCACCGGGGAGAGCTCAGAGTCATGCTGGTGTGCTGGGGACAGGCTCCTGGAGCAGCGCCAGCAGTGCGGGGGATGTGTGCATAGCTGTGCAGGAGGGCACCCTTCCAGCAGGGGAGAGGGAGTGACAAAGAGGCACAAGGAAAAGGTGCAAAGTCCAGGAGAGCCCAGAGTGCACCCTCAGGGCACGGGCAGGGAAAGGACGACACAAATACCAGTTCACCCTGCCTACACCTGGTGGTTTTCCCTGCTAGGGCTGTCCCTGTTGGCCAAGAGAAAGTGCTGTGTAACAGGCAGGCTGGGGACACAGGGACACCGCTGGCTGGCAGCAGTGGCAGGTTCTTGGGAGAGCAGGGAGCTGGTGCCAATGAAGTTGGATGGGTAAGGCTAGGTAACAGGAGGTATTTTGTTCAGCTCACAGGCAGAACGAATTTAGCAGAGTCATGCCACTGGGGTTGGAACTCCAGACCAGATCTGGAGGATAAACACTATTAAGGTGGGACCAGGCAGGCTCCACCCCGTGGGGACACTGAGGCAGAGCAGATCATGACAGGTCATGAGTGCTTGTGCAAGGCCAGGGGTGGTGGCAGAGCTGGAGGTGCAACTAGAGGAGCCCTGAGTTCCAACATCACCCACAGGGCTGCCAAAATCCCTGGAGTAGAGCTCATTCCCTCTCCAGTCTTTGCTTTGCCCATCACAAGGCAGCAGAATCACAGGATTTCTTGGATTGGAAAAGACCTGCAAGATCCTCGAGTCCAATCATTAGTTTCACACTGACAAGTCCTTGACTAAACCAAATCCCACAGCACAACATCTAAACACTATGAATTGCTACGGTTGGAAAGGACCAGCGGGATCAGCAGAAGCCAGTCCCAGCCAGGGAATCAAAAGAATGGAGACAACTTCTCTAGCAGAAGCTCTGGGAATGACCCAACTCTCCTGGAGCAGCAAAAAGGGCACCTTCCCAGCACTCCTGGAGGAGCTGAGGCTCAGTGAGGCTGCTGGAGGTTGTGCCAGCCCAGCCCAGCCCAGCATGAGGAGCCTTCAACTGCTTTTATTCATAGAAATCCACCCTGCACAGCAGCCCTGGAGCTGCTTGGCACCGGCCCAGAGAGGGTCTGTGCCACGAGCAAAGCACAGGTCAGCTCAGGCAGCGTGGCCAATGCCAGTTGGTAGCAGAGGACCCAAGCCATTGGAGCAGGGCTCTGTCACGTGCCCCATCCAGCCTGGATCCTGCATCTTATTTTCCATAAACATACCAGAATGTGCATCCTGGATTTGCAGGAGCACACTGCTGGGACAGTGCTTTGAGCTCAAGGATCAGCCTTAAACCTGAGCTGTACTGAGACTAGTCCCAGGTGCAAACCCAGCAGCACTCCACAGGTTCTGTGTAAGCACAAACCAACCGCTTGGATCGGGAGCCTTGTGGCACACAGAGTGAGCTGAATTCCTTTGGTGTTGCTTCTAAAATCCTCTTTTCTTCTTGGTCCCTTCTCTGATGTGCTTGGATTCTGTTCTGGTTTTCTGCTCAGAGTGGTTGTGGCATACTCTGGGCTAGTTGAGTGGGAAGCCTGCTCTCAAAAGGAAACCTTTTGCCATCTTGCTCCCAGCTTTGATTCGCCTGTCCCTGCTTGATTGCCAGAGCTTATTCTACAACGTTAAAAGGAAAGTTTCTTTGCAGGGAGCCAAAGCAGCTGTCGTGCCCAAGAGATGCTGTTCAAGGAGTAGAAAAGCACAGTCACTTTGTGTTGGAGGAGATGGCATTTGTCTGATGGGTGAGTGTTGAGAGCCTGGTGGGGGACGCAGCAAAGAGAACACATTCTTGTGAGGAGCTGTTTCAGAAGAAAAGGAACAAGAATCCAGGAGAGATAAGAAAACGAATGTCTGCAAGATCTGGGAAAGCCTTGTGCAGAGGGACAGAGACAAAGTACGAGAATGCACTTTATTTGTGACAGGCTTTCCATCCTGGGCAGCCAAACAGGACATCCTGCTTCAGTTCTCCTTCCTCTCTTTAATTAGAGCTTCGTTTGGGACACTGCCGTTAATGTTGTCTCAGCATTTCCATGACAAAGCCCTGTTTTTCGCGGGGCTTCAGGAGCCTGGCCCTAGAAAAGGGGTGTGTGTGTGAGAGAGAATCTGTTACTAGCATAGAAATGCTCAGCCCAGAGGCTGTGGCAGGTTTGCAGGCAGTTGCTGTGACATTTCCATCACAGAGAGCCAACATCAGCTCAAAGCAAAGAGGGGACACAGTCTCAAGTTGTGCTGGGGGGGAGGTATAGGCTGGAGGAAGTTCTGCACAGAGTGATTGGCATTGGAATGGGCTACCCAGGGAGGCTGTGGAGTCGTTGTGCCTGGAGGTGTTCAAGAAGAGACTGGATGGGGCACTTAGTGCCATGGTCTGGTGGACTGGATGAGCTTGGTTGGATAGGTTGGGCTGGATGGATAGGTTGGACTGGATGATCTTGGAGGTCTCTTCCTATGATTCTATGGCCCCACCTTGGATGTGGAAGCAGTGGTGGAGACCAAATCCCATCTCCAGGCACACAGAGGTTAGAGTTGGGGTCTGCACCCCAGCCTGTGCCCCAGCAAATGTTTCCATTTCAGATCTGAAAGGCCCTCTGAAGTCCCTCATGGCACTGAAAACACAGCACTCATATTTCCAACTCTATAAATCACTGTGGAAATCTCTGTTCAAATAATTTTAAAAGCCTGGAAAGGGAACCAGTTCCTTCAGCAGTGATCTCTTCACTAGCTGGGAGGAGGGCCTGGCTACACCTGCCCCAGGAATGGAGACCCCTAAAAATCACTCCAAGATGAGCAGATTCTCACCATCCCCAGCCTGAGGACACACTGCCACAGTTTCCTGGGGCTCCCTGAACTCTGTGGCTGATGCAGTTCCAGGCTGAGACAGGGAGCAGCAGTGACAAAAATCATTTGCTTTCCTGCTGGTTTCTTAATTGTTGCCCTTCCCCTTTGCTTAGGGCTGGCAGCTCAGCTCTGGCAGGGCTGAGGCTGTCGCTGCTGCTCTTTATCAGCCCCACGTGTTGGAGAAGCTGCTGCAAATGGTGCCTTGTCAAACCTGCTGTTTGCAACAGCCAAGCAAATGAGACTGAACAGAGTTGTAAAAATAATCAGAGAGGGGTTGAAGCCACTCCAGGGCTATGTGAGAGCTTCAGGCTGGGGCAGCACAGGAAAAGAACCAGGCAAAGGGGTTGAAGTTACACCAGAGCTATGTGAGAGCTTCAGGCTGGGGCAGCACAAGAAAAGAACGAGGCAAAGGGGTTGAAGCCATTCCAGGGCTATGTGGGAGCTTCAGACTGGGGCAGCACAGGAAAAGAACCTGCCTGAGAAGTGAGCTGTAAGAAAATCATGCCTGGAAGCTATTGGAAGGCACCTTCAACATCAGGAGAGCCTGGGCAAGTGTTGGAACTGCTCTAGGAGTAAACCTGACTCCCATTTGTGTTTTGTTGTGCTGTGTAAACTTCTCTCTTCGGGTCTCCACGGCAGGACTTGGGGGTTGTGTGCTTGTTCCTGTCCCACCACTGACAGAGAGCCCCACGGCACCAAGCCAGGCTGAGACAGAGGCAGGACAAGAGCAGGAGATGCCATAGCTCAGTCCAGCCAGCACCTTTGGGGCTGGTTTTGGCTCCAGCAGCGCTAAGTGTCATTAGCAACAGTCAAACACTTCTTTTCACGGTGGAAAAAACACTTCTAACTGAAAACATTATTGTGATTCTCCCACTCCTAAGTGGAGGTGAACCAGATTCCTTTGTTTCTCTTGAAGTCCCAGGTGCATTGCTGGCATCCAGAGTGGAGCAGGCTCTGGAAAGAAGCTGTAAAGCAACATTTCAGCACAGGATACTCCAAAGCAGACAAGAGTTAAGCTAAACATCCTTTTGCTCTTTCACTTCCCATTTCAGGGAGTGTGATCCAATGGCCCTGCACCCTGCACTGATGTGTGCTAAGGGGATCCCCTCCCTGCACAGGGTTCCCCCAGGGCCAGTTTGGCCATGAAACTGGGGCTGCACTTGTATCCTGCAGCTTCCTGCAGCTCAGCAGTATGACCAGGGTGGTTCATGCCCTATTCTAGGCTCCTGTGCCTACTAGCAAGGGCACCAGATGCAATATCCTGACCTTTCCAACTCTTGCTGCCTCCAGCTCAGAGCTGGGAGCCAGCAAGCTGCCAGCAATGCCACTATGGTCTTCCCTCACTAAGGGCTCTGCTGAGAAGCCAGGTCAGTGAAACAATCTGACTTAAATGAACTTACAGAGTGAGGAAACAGTCAGCAGCTGGTTTGGGGCTCTTCAACCTGACTGGAGCTGTTGGACCAATTTCACACCCACTGGAGCAAGTCAGTTTGGGTAAAAGGCTTTATGCTTCATTGCCACCTTGGCTGATGAGCTGCCCATACAAGAAGCCCACCTGGCTTCTGAACTGCAGCTGAGGAGAGGCAAGATGTGTTGGCACAAGGACCCGCAGGTCTTCTTCAGCTGTGCCCACCGATGCTGGGCACCACTGGCAGAAGCAGCTGGCCTCCCTGCCCCTGCCCAGAGCCTGCTGAACCGCAGCACGGGGCGAGGCAGAGCAGGAAGGGAGCCGGCGGAGATGAGTGTTTCCTGACTCCCAGGAGCGAAACAGCAAAGCGCTGTCACTCAGCGGCCCCCACGAGTGCAGCGGCAAGATAACTCCAGACACAGCCACCATCACTTCCCCTCTTTGTCCCTGGCTTTTTTCAGGCCTTCCTGAGCAGAAACGTCCCATCTCCGAAGGAATGTCGTTGCTGCCATCCGCCCACGGAGCACCGAGAGGCTGCGCCGCCCGCGGCACGCTGCCGGCTCAGCTGGGCTGGGGGTACCACGGACACCCCGGTGTGTGCAGCTCCGGGCTGGGAGCTGCCCCGGGAGCCTGAGGAGGGTGGGAGAGGCATCCCAGCATGGTGGAAATGGGCTGCTATGGCCCTCAGTTTCCTGGCCTGAGTCACTACTGAGGGCAGGAGATGAAAAGCAGTCAGGGCCTCACAGGAAAACACCACTCAGGAACCCAGGACAGCCCCAGAGCCTCAGCAAGCAGCCCCAGTGCTGACTGCTGTCCTGCAGCCCCACAGCCAGCAAGCAGCCCCAGTGCTGACTGCTGTCCTGCAGCCCCACAGCCCCACTGCTGACTGCTGTCCTGCAGCCCCAGAGCCCCAGCAAGCAGCCCCACTGCTGACTGCTGTCCTGCAGCCTCACAGCCCCACTGCTGACTGCGGCCCTGCGGCCCCACAGCCCAGCAAGCAGCCCCACTGCTGACTGCTGTCCTGCAGCCTCACAGCCCCACTGCTGACTGCTGTCCTGCAGCCCCAGAGCCCCAGCAAGCAGCCCCACTGCTGACTGCTGTCCTGTCAGCTGGGCACCACTGAAAACAATGGTGACAGTCCCTGCTACTTGCCTGTCCCTGGCCTGGCACATGCTCAGTCAGCCCAGCCCAGCTGACAGGGCAAGGGGCAAGAAGCATGAACTGAAACCCAGGAGGTTCCATCTGAAGTAGAGATGGACTAGATGATCTCCAGAGGTCCCTTCCAACTCCCACCATGCTTGGATTCTGTGCTTGTGTCACAGCCCTAAAATGCTTGGTGAGCACTCTCTGCCATGTGCTGCTCACAGCAGATCAGGCCTCCCACCTGATGGGGACAAGGTGGGAGGCCTGATCTGCTGTGAGAGTATCACAGAATTGTTTAGGATGGAAAAGGTCTTTGAGGTCATCAAGATGCAGCAACATCACATGGCTGCAGAGGGGCAGCCCTGCAGCAGACACTTTTGCTCACACAGCAGCACAGGGCAGGAAGGACCTTGACAGGAACAAGAGGGTTGTGTGGCACCCTTGGAGAGCACAGCATCGGCATCCCCAGAGCCAAGGCTGGAATGCAGTGAGGCTGGTTTATTATCTCCCGTCTCAGCCTCTCAAGGACAAGCTAACAGTCATAGAAACCCATTTTTCACTGATGGATTCTTTTGTAGTGCCTCTCCCTGCTCGTTTCCTGGAAGCAGTTTGTGCTGACAGAGGTGGGCAGGAGCATGGCTGCTGTGGGGTGCACAGGCTGCACCGTGTGGATGCACACACATCCATCCCTTTCATGCTCAATGGTTGCAGCCGTGCTAGGAACATGCTCTGCTGCTGCTGGCCACAGGCACTCCACGCCTGGAAACCCCCAGGAGATGAATCCTTCTTGGAACAAGGCTTTTTTAAAAGGTTTATCATAAAGTGGAGGCCCAGGCACCTTTCAGACAGGTCCTGGTGTACATAGCCCAGAGCCCACCCGTGTAGGAGCAGAGTCTGAGCTGGCAGAGTGTGGAGAGTCAGCAGCTCCTGTTATAGAAACCTTTTCCAGACGTTTACAGTCCAGCCATAAATATTTGCTCCTGGCTGCAGTTTTCCCAGGCAAGGTTTCATCCCAAAAGCTGTTGCTCACAGAGCCAGTTCTTCCCTGGCTGTTTACTTTTAGAACCCCAGAGTTAAACACAGCTTTATTCCTGGAGGAACTGGAATGGCAATACCTGTTCTCCCCAGCGGTTATCACAGACCAGTTATGGACCATGGGGCAAGCACACAACAAAAACTGACCCTGTAATTGGTGCCACCAATCACACTGAATTCAAGAGAGGTGAGGTCCTGCCCTCCCCTCTATGTGCTGGAGCTCTACACTCAGACAAGGGCTTCGAGGAGCATTTAGCCACCTTTTGAACGTCTTGTGCAGGGTCTGGGGGTTGTGGGTGCAAAGCAAAGCTCAGATCTCCCAGGTTGAAAGGCTGCACAAACCATCTGTACAGTTTGGGTTTGACTGGTTTCAGGATGTTTGTGCAAGTGCTTATGAGCTCCGAGCAGATGCACACTGCACAGGACATGCTAAGTTCAATTATTCCCCCAAGAAACTCTTATCAAAGGCACTGCAGTTTGCATCTTTCCTTTTGAATCCTTTTGTGAGCCTGATTTAGCTGCCAGTCAGCCCAGCCCAGAAAAGCAAAGCTGTTCCCCACATCCCCTAAATGAGGAAAAACTTCTTTACCATAAGGGTGTCAGAGCCCTGGAACAGGCTGCCCCAAAGAGGTTGTGGAGTCTCCCTTTCTAGAGACTTTCAAGACCCCTCTGGATGTGTTCCTGTGTGACCTGTCCTAGGTGTGCCTGCTTTGGCAGGGAGGTTGCACTCAGTGTTCTCTGGAGGTCCCTTCCAACCTTTACCATTCTATGATTCTGTGATTCTAAAATAACCCAAAGATGAGTCAGGTGCAGACATGAGACTCCAGAGAACGGCTGATGGAGGTGGTAGGACGTAGGAAGGAGGTCTCACATCACTTCCAGAATCAGCTCATCACAGACTCACAGAATAGTAGGGGTTGGGAAAGACCTCTGGAAATCATTGAGTGATCCTTGCCAAAGCAGGATCACCTAAAGAAGGTCACACAGGAAAACACTCAGGTGGAGTTTGGATGTCTGCAGTGATGGAAACCCCACAACCTCCCTGAGCAGCCTGCTCCAGTGCTCCACCACCCTTAAAATTAAAGTTCTTCCTCGCGTTTAGATGAAACTTTTTCTATTCAAGTTTGTGCCTGTTACCCCTTGCCCTGTCACTGGGTGCCACTGAAAACCAGACTGCTTACGGAGTCTCCCTCTCTGGAGACTTTCAAGCCCTGTCTGGATGTGTTCCTGTGCAACCTGCTCTAGATGCTGTGGTTCTGCTCTGGCAGGGGGGTTGGACTCAATGATCTACAGAGGTCCCTTCCAACCCCTAAGACCCTGTAATCTTCCTGACACCCACTCTTGAAGTGCTGATCAGCATTGATGAGGTCGTGGGTAGCATTCCTCGGTAGGAACACAGCATCTTCGGGCAAGGTGCTGCGCAGAGACAGGAGCACAGCTAGCTCACGGGCCCTTCCTTTCCCTGCGGAGCTCCCACCATGGAGCTTTGCCCCTCTGGATTGACTGAGGATGTCCTCGCATCCCTCCTCTGCCTTCGGCGGCAGGCAGCCTGCCCCAGGGAGGGAGAAAGGGAGGGAGCCGGCAGCGAGAGGAAAAGGATATGGCGCTCGGGGAGCAGCGGCCGTTTGAAGGCTGCGAAGGGAAGCAGGCCAGAGGGGTTATCCAATCTCCCGGAGCAGACATTTCCGCCTGGCACGCCCCAGCGGCACGGTCCCGCCGCTTCATTAATAAATCACTGACCCCGCCCGCTGCGGCTGCCGCGGCAGGAAACGGGAGCCGGTGCGAGCGGGGCCGGGAGCGGGGCGCGTGTGCCGCTGCCCGCCTGCGCCGCTGCCCGACCGCGGCGCTGCCCGCCTGTGCGCTGCCCGCCTGTGCGCTACCCGTCTGTGCGCTACCCGCCCGTGCGCTGCCCGCCTGTGCGCTGCCCGTCTGTGCGCTGCCCGCCTGTGCGCTGCCCGCCTGTGCGCTACCCGCCCGCGCTGCTGCCCGCCTGTGCGCTGCCCGTCTGTGCGCTGCCCGCCCGTGCGCTGCCCGTCTGTGCGCT